>CAHIKZ030002973.1:170000-325000 GCA_903632075.3 Acanthosepion pharaonis
GGCTGGGGGTTTTGACAATTAATGGATCGTTTGTTTGGTGGTGGACTGAGATTCGATCAAGCTTTGACTAGCTTGGACTGGCTTCGGCCTATGTTTGTTAGGACAAGTTATGACCAGCTTTGACTAGGCTCTGACCAAAGAAAACAAGCTCTGACCAATATTTTGACCAGTAAAATATGAGTGGTTTAATTTCGGGTCTATATACGTTAATCGATTTTGAATGTCATATCTTGATTTATAGGGAATCAAGTAAATACCATTCATAAAAGGAATGGAACAATATGTCTTTGATGTACAAGTTAGAAATCAACTCTGGGCACAGCACAAAAATTACGTCTCAGATACACCAAAAATGACATAGCAAAAGTCCAACTATTCCATTTAATTTACTGATGGATTGCCATCAGGTGAATTGCCATGTCCTTCACTCCTCGTTCAGGAAAATCGAAACGAGAATGAGAGACCTCACGAACACAAGCAAAAGCGCAATCGCACTAAGATGTGGTACGTTCAAGTTGCTACTAAGCGTTTGTGATACGAATCACAGTTGACCTTAATGAAAATATTTAACAAAAGTTTTTCCCCCTTTGACCGGAGGGATGAAAAATAAGGGTTTCAACCCTATTTTTCATGTTCGAAAAAACAATTTTTTTTAATATAACTTTAGCAATTTTAGTGGCTTGCGAATGTTTTCAAACATTAAATTACTTTTTGAATTAACGTTGTTTCACTTATGAAAAAGTATTGGGGTTGGCTTAAAATGACGTCACCAGCAAGTACATGGATTCAAAAGTTTTTAAAACAATTTTCTTTTAATATAACCGATCAATGGTTTTCGATTTTCAAATAATTTCAAACACCAAATTACATTTTAAAACAACGGGGTTTAAGGTATCAAAAGTAATTGAAATTGGCGTAACTGCGTCAAAATTAAGTCACTTTTCACTTTTTTTCAGTGATTTCATAAATCTGTAAAAAAAACATTTTTTTTAAATAAAACTTTTTGCAACTACTAAAATCTATTGTTTTTGAACAAAAAGTACTCGGAGTCCGTCTATATTTCTGAGATGAGGTATTATGTACAGTATTTACATTAGTCGGACTATTGTCCTCATCTTTGTCGCCATATTTGTCACAACGTTTCGGCCGTTGTACGCTCCGGCCTTCTTCAGGTGGTTGGAATTTCGAACTGAACCCTTTATTTCGATCACTGTTCTAGTTCCACGTGCCATATTTGATGGATGTCAGTTATCAGTTATCTCCTGCTAATTTTCCCTCTGAAAGTTCTCCACTGCCTTAACCAGGTATTGAACTCACCTTCTTTGGGTCTGTCACTGGATCTAACCAACGCCTTTATCCACTGTGCCATGTGTCCTTGAGGCCATCAAACATCAGGCTGTCGCACATCTTTGTCCCGATTTTCCAGGGGGTGTGATCACGCTGTTGAAAAAGGGCAAGGGTGTTGGGAGGGATTTAGATGATTATAGGCCCATTATCGGCTAAACACAGAGTTAAAGATTTTGGCCAAGATCCTGCAGGAACGTTTGCAGTCAGTTACTGAGTCTCTGTTGGGTCCTGAACAGACGTGTGCTGTGAGGGGCCGAACAATTCAGAGCAACCTGCATCTGATCCGCACGATCATAGAGAGTTTTACACAACGAGTCCGCACGATCATAGAGAGTTTTACACAACGAGGCCGCGCTGATCAATTTAGTTCAGTCCAAGGCATTTGATAGGGTTGACCATCGCCACCTTGCGGCTGTCCTGCAAGCCGCCGGATTCGAACCCGACTTCTGCCGCTGGATTAGCCTCCAGTGTTGTGGTACAGTATTACGGGAAGCTGTCGGGCGCTTTTCTGTGGTCTAGGTCCGTCCGTCAGGGTTGTCCACTGTCGCCTCGACTTTATGCTTTAGCGTTGGAGCCTCTCCTTCACCGGCTGAGGGACGAGACGTGTAGTCCGGCCCTACGCGGAATCGCCGTTCCTGAAGGGGCTCGAGCCAGGGTTTCTGCGTACGCCGATGACGTATCTGCTTTCGTGTCGTCTCGCAGCGACATTGAGGCGGTACTGAAGGCGCTTGACCGATACGAGAAAGTGACAGGGGCCAAGATTAACCGGTTAGGTGCCTGGAAGGGGGTCCGCATTCTTGGAGTGTGGTTTGGACCCGACCTCCAACTGGAGAAAAATTTGTCTGAAGTACGAGCAAAGGTCGACGCTGCCGGTCCTTTATCGATTGTGCGTACTTCCTCTCTGTAACGACCACGGGAAGCCGCTCGAGCGCTCGCTATCCTCCATTTTATGGAGGGGACGCGGAAATCGGGTCGACAGACGAGTCTGTGTACAACGTCCGTGTCATGGGGGGCGGGCTGGGAATGCCACACTTATGGAGTCACAAACGTGCCTCCAGGTTGGCTTTCCTACGCCGCGCGTTGACAAGAGAAGGTCCGATTATGGCGGGGATTGTTAGGGACGCGTTCCCTCGCCTTATTATTAATCCCCCCATCTCGCGGGTTGAGCGCCATCGTAAGCCCCGGGATCAGTCGGATTTCCTTCGCGAGTGTCGGTCGGCCTTGTTGGCTGTTCCTCGGTCCAGTGACCTTTCACGGCCTAGGAAGGTCTTCTTTCGTCTTTTTGTGGAGGGGGTCGCGAAGGATTCCCTACGTGATAGGCTCGGCTTGTTGGAGGATGTGTTTCGCTCCTACAGCGTCGGATTACCTCAGTAACCCTGAGTTTTCGCTTACCTGGCGATTGGCTCGGAATCGGCTGCCTTTCAATAACAAGGTTTTCATATGGGGCTTGGAGGATTTGCCAGACTGTGAACGGTGTGGCCTTGGTTTAGAAGAAACAGCTTCGCACGCCTTCTACCATTGCCCCCGGGTCCGCCCCTTATGGGACCATGTCGGCGAGCTGACGGCTCGTCTCTCTCCCGAAAAGCTTGTGGCCATTGATCGCGCATACGCGTGTGACAATGTGTCGCCCCCAGGGTGAAACGGATGGTGTTTCTGATGCTGCTGGCCACGGCTCGAATGGTGATTTGGACGACGCGACAGGAGAAAGTCTTGCGAGGCACCCGTCTTTCTCATTAGGATCTGATCCGATTCTTTGAGCATCAGCTCAAGATAAAGATCAGAACTGATAGAAAACGCTTGCATTCGACAGTCTTCAGCGAAAGGTGGGTGACTGAGGCGAGCTTTGTTCGTTTGAACGGGGCTAGCCTTGATTTTCTCTTTTAGGTCAAGCCTACGTCACATCGGGGCGGTTTCCTGTGGAGCCCTCCCCTTGGTTAGGTTAGACAAGATTTGTGTACCTAGTTAATGTTAGTAAGTGTTGTTCCCGGCCTGTTTCCGGCCACATCTTTGGTTATGATCCAGGTTGAGATTCCCAACCTCCCCAGTTTGTTTTGGCCCTTTTTATCTCATTATCTGGGTCAGCTTTTATTTTCCCATGCCCATGTATGAGTTTTTTATCCTTTTCCCATTCCCTTAGCGAGAGTGTCTCTTGATTTTGTCCCATGGGCAGAATACAGCGGCCTCTCTGTTTTGAGGGCTGGACGGACCCTACTAACATCAGTTATGTTTAGTTTGCCTTGTGTTGATTTTTAGTTTATTATTGCGTTCATCTCCCTCCCCTCTCATTCTTCATGATTACATTTTTATGTATTATTTACTATCATTAAAAATTTTATGGCACTGGGTGCGTTTTGTAGGTCCCCCCTTGAGAGAATGCGGTATTGTGGTGTATGGAGGATTGAGTGATGACGGGCGAGTTTTTATGGTGAATGTGCAAATTGTAATGAGTGAATGGGTCGTGAATCAGATTAGCTAGGTATAGTATAGTTAGTGGTGACCAGCCTCAACCCATCCCCATTTCAGGCCTTTGTGCCAAAATTGTATTTTTTATACAGTAAATATTAATTATGAGGGGGAATCAGGGGTTGATATCCCCTGATTGGGTCGATTTGGTGATGGGGAGTATGATGTTGAAAGACCCGAAACTCCCTGATGAACCAAGTCAAAACATCACTGACGAGCCCCTCGGGCGCCTACTTAAAAGCGTATTTTTGAATGAATTAAACATTCACAGATTTTCATATTTTTACAACAAAAGGTTAAAATACTAATGAAAAATTAACTGATTTTCATATCTTTGATAATTTTCATATTTACAAATAAAAAAATTAAACAGGAAAAGTTTTCACATTTTAAAACAAAAAGTTTAAAATTATAACAAAAATTTAGCAGATTTGCATGTTTTTTTTTTAAAAAAAGTTAAAATGCTAATAAAAAATTAGCTGATTTTCAGAAATATGAAAAGTCTTTTTATACACATTTATGCATTTTTTAATTAAAATGTGAAGGCAATTTTTAATTTAGAAATATGAAAAAAGAGACTTTTTATATGCATTTAGGCATTTTTAATTTAGAAATAGGAAAAAACATTTTTAATAGTATTTCTGCTTAATTCAGAATTAAGTTAATACCGTCTTTTCATATGCATTTAAGAATTTTGAATTTAGAAATATGAAAATGTTACTTTTAATATAAATTTATGCATTTTTAATTTAGAAATATGAAAAAGAGGCTTTTTACACGCATCTGCACTTAATTAAGGATATATGACAAATGTTTATGTTTTACGCATTCTTGCTTTTTACAATTTATAAATATTAAAAAAGGGACTTTTATGCGCATCTATGCATTTTTAATTTAGAAATATGAAAAATGTATCTTTTTATACACAGTTTAGAAATATGAAAAAAGAGATTTTTTACCCTTTCACGCATTTTTAATTTAAGAAATATGAAAAACAGTCTTAATACGTATTTATGCATTTTCATTTAGAAATATTAAAAAAAAAACTTTTATATACATGTGTGCTATTTGAAATTAGAAATAAGAAAAAAGAGGCTTTTTATAGGCATTTATGCATTTTTAGTTTAGAAATATGAAAATTTTGTCTTTTTATACACATTTATATCATTTTAATTTAGAAATAAGAAAAAACAGTTTTTTATATGCGTTAAAGTTTTTTGAATTTAGAAATATGATAAAAGGGACTTTTATACGCATTTATGCTTTTTGAATTTAGAAATATTAAAAAGAATAAGCATTTACGCGTTTTCAATTTAGAAATATGAAGAAAGAGCCATTTTATGTGCATTTATGTATTTTTAATTCAGAAATATGAAAAATCTTGTTTTTATATGCATTCCTGTATTTTTAATTAGAAAAATGAATGTGTTTTTATAAGCATTAATACATTTAGAAATTAGAAATATGAATGAGAAAGTTTTTTATACGTATTTAAGGTTTTTTTAAATTTAGAAATATAAAAAGGTGTCTTTTGTACGTATTTTATGCACTTGTAATCAGAAATATAGAAAAAAAAGTGTTTTTATACACATTCAAGTATTTTTTATTTAGAAAGATGAAAATGTGTCTTTTTATATGCATTTATGCATTTTTAGTTTAGAAATATGTAAAATGACACTTTATGCACAATCTATGTTCTTTTAGTTTAGAAAATGGAAAAAGTGTCTTTTGATCTTTTTATGTATTTTTAATTTAAGGACGATGGAAAAAAAACAGAATTTTTGTACGCATGAATGGTTTTTGTGACTTAGAAATATGAAAAAGTGTCGTTTTATACGCATTTTATGAATTTTTAATTTAGAATTATGGAATAAACAGACTTTTATATGCGTTTATGAATTTAGAAATACGAATCTTTTTTACACATTTATACTTTTTGACTTCAGAAATATGATAAAAGTGACTTTTTATACGTATTTATGGGTTTTTAATTTAGAAATATGAAGAAAATCATCCTTTTATATACATTCTTCAATTTTAATTTAGAAATGAAAAAAGTGTCTTTTCATATTCATTTTCATATTTATGTACATCTAATTCAGAAATATGGAAAAATGAGTAGTTTTACATGCATTTGTGCATTTTTAATTCAGAAATATGAGGAAAGTTTATTTTCATAAACAATAATGCATTTTTAATTTAGAAATATGAAAAAAAGAGTCTTTTTTATATGCATTTTCATGCTTTTTCAATTCAAAATGAGAAAAGGCATCATTTGCGTATCTATGCATTTTTGATTTACACAAACGAAAAACCTATCTATGCCTTTTGAATTTGGAAATATGAAAAAATGTCTTTTATGCATTTTTATTTAGAAATATGAAAAAAGAGACTTTTTATACGCATTTATAAATTTTTCAATTAGAAATATGAACCAGAGGGAGTCTTTATATTTTAGGGATTTTTAATTTAGAAATATGGAAAAAGTGTCTGTTTGTACAAATTTTATTCACTTTTAATTCAGAAATATGTAAAAAGGAGGTATTTTATGTATTTCCAATTCAGAAAGGTGATAAAGTTTCTTTTTTATACGCATTCATGCATTTTTAATTTAGAAATATGTAAAGTGTCTCTTTTTATATGCATTCATGCATTTTTAGTATAGAAATATGAACAATGAGTCATTTTATACACATTTTATGCACTTTTAATTTAATTATGGAAAAACACTGTTTATTTACAGGTTTTTATTTTAGAAATAATAAAAAAGGGTCTTTTATACGCATTTCTGTTTTTGAATCCAGAAATATGAAAAAAGTCATTTTATACGTATTAATAAAAAAAAACATTAATTTGTATAAAAAGAACCTAAAATTTATTTATTCTAAATAAAAGGAACCTAAAATTTATTTATTTATTTATTTATAAAATAAAAGGAACATAAAATTTATTTATTCTAAATAAAAAAAAACACAAATGTCTACAAGGTGGCTCTTTTTTATATTACTAAATTAAAAAAAAAGAATAAATACCTGTAAAATTCGTTTTTTATATTTCAAAATTAAAAAGCAATTATTTGTAAAAAAAGTTTTCTTTTTTCATAAATGTAAATTAAAAAAGCATAAATGCGTATAAAATGTCTCTTTTGTCCCTGTTTCTAAAAAAAAGCATTAATTTATATAAAAAAGATTTTTTTCATACTTCAAAAAAAGTTTAAATGCACATAAAGTTTTTTTCCTATTTCCAAATAATAAAGGTATGAATATAGCTTCTTTTTTATATTTCTAAATTAAAAAACCTAAATGCATATGAAATGTCACTTTTCTTCATGTTTGTAAATCAAAAAGAATAAATGCATATTTGTCTTTTTTCATATTTCTATATTACAAAAGCATAAATGCTTAAAATTCTCTCTTTTCTTATGTCAAAATTAAAAAACATAAATGTACATAAAACGTCTTTATATAAAAAGATCTCTAAATTAAAAAGGCATAAATGCATATAAAAGTGTTTGTTCATATTTTTAAATTAAAAAGCATAAATGCCAATAATAAGCCTATTTTTTAATATTAAATACTTAAGGCGAGAAAGAACTATACCGAAAGATAGACTGAGCGACATTAAAAAAAGAATTTATTTTATTTACAAAAGGAAGAAACTTTTCGCAAAAGACAGAAAATCAGTAAGAAAAAGCAACACTGTGATTCTGTCAAATTAATTAATGTCACGATAATGGAGTGACGCGTCAAACGAAACAGAATTCTGAAAGATAAACAAAGTCGGCCGACACATGCGGCCATGAAAAAATTTCAGCTTGAGACCACCCTAGAGAATAGCTATTAATTATCTTTCAGAGATATCAGTATCATCCTTATTTCCATCTGATTTCTATATTTCAATTTAAAGATAACAAACATCCATATGTACAACTGATTTCTACATTTTCAATAGAAAAATATCAAAATTAGCTATAGTTGCATTTGTTTTCTATACTTCAATTGAGAAATTTCAAAATCAGTTACGTTTTCATTTGATTTCTACATTTTCAATAGAAAAATTTCATAATCAGCTATTTCATTTCTACATTTTCAATAGAAAAATACCAAAAGCAGTTATCTTTCCATTTCATTTGTACATTTTCAATTGAAAAATACAAAAATCAATTGTGTACAATTCAGTTACATTTCCAATTGAAAAAGATGAAAATCAGTAATATTTGTATTTGATTGAAAAATACCAAAATCAGCTATATATTTCCATTTGATATCTACATTTTTAATTAAAAATAAAACATCAAGTAATTTTCAATATTTTTCTGTGATTTTTCAATAGAGGGCAATCAGAAATATAATTGATGTTGCATTTTTCAAATAAAAATGTAGAGATCGACTGGAAATATTTGAATTTCTTATCTTTCAATTGAAAATGTAGCAATCGAATTGAAAGTTAGCCGATTTTGTTATTTTTCAAGTGAAAATTTAGAAATCATTTGGAAATATTGGTGATTTTGTTTTTTTCATTTGAATGTAGAAATCAAATGGAAATATAACTGAATTTGGTATTTTTTAAATGAAAATGTAGAACTCAAAAAGAAATATAGCTGCTTTTCAATTCAAAATTTTGAAATCAAATATATCTGTTATTTTGGTATTGAAACTGTAGAAGTTAAATGGATATATAATACATCTCATCATTTTTTAATTGAAAATATAGAAATGAAATGGAAATATAGCTGCTTTCATTATTTTGCAATTGAAAATATTGAAATATATTGGAAATGTAACAGATTTTGATATTTTTCACATGAAAATATTAAAAAAATTGAAATATAGCTGATTTTTTCATTTTACAGTTGAAAATTTAGAAATCACTTGGAATATTGCTGATTTTGATATTATTCTATAGAAAATATAAAAATCAATTGGAAGTATATCTGATTTTGTTATTATTCATTTGAAAATGTAGAAATTTATGTAAATATAAATGATTTTGGTATTTTTCATTTGGAAATGTTCAAATGCTAGTGAAATATAATTGATTTTGTTATTTTTCAATATGAAATGTAGAAAAATCAAAATGTAGAAATGAAAGGGAAATATAGCTTATTTTGGTATTTTTCTATTGACAATGTAGAAATCAATTGGAAATATAGCTTATTTTAGTATTTTTAAATTGAAAATGTTGAAATAGGAAATATACCAGATTTTGTTACTGTACATTTGAAAATGTAGAAATTGACTGGAAATTTAGCATTTTTCAAATGAGAATATACAAATCTACTGGAAATGTAACTGATTTTGGTATTATTCAATTGAAAGTATAAAAATCAAAAGGAAATATAGCTGATTTTGGTATTTTTCTATTGAAAATTTTGAAATCACATGGAAATATATATGATTCTACATGAAACTGATTTGATATATTCAATTGAAAATGTAGAAAGCATAGGGAAACAGATAATTTTGATATTTTTTAACTGCAAATGTAGAAATCAAATGGATGTATAGCTGATTTTTATATTCCTCAATGTAGAAAATCAAACAGAAATATTGTAGGTTTACAATTGCAAATGAAGAAATCAAATGGAAATATACCAGATTTTCTTATTTTGTTATTGAAAATGTGAAATTCATTTCAATTGAAAATCTGGAAATATTTTGGAAATATTTCTGATTTGGATAAATTTCATGTAAAAATCTACTGGAAATATAACTGATTTTGGTATTTTTCCATAGAAAATATAAACTTCAAATGGAAATATTGTTATTTTTCAACTGAAAATGTAGAAATCCAATGGAATTTATAATTTAGCTGATTCAATAGAAAATTTGAAATCCAATGGAAAAATAGTAGATTTTGGTCTTTCAATTGAAAATGTAGTAAAAAATTAGAAATATAAAATGATTTCACTATCTTGCAATATAGAAATTAAACAGAAATAACTGATCTTTGTATTTTTGAATAGAAAATGTAGAAATCTAATAGAAATATAAAAGATTGTGGTATTTTTCAACTGAATTTCTTATTTTTCAATTGAAAATGGAGAAATCAAATGAAAATATAGCTGATTTTGGTATTTGGCAATTGGAAATGTAGAAATCAAATGGAAATATAGCAGATTTTGGTATTTTTTAATGGAAATGAAAAAATCATATGGAAATATATGATTTTGTCATTTTCCAAATGAAAATATAAAAATCAAATGGAAATGTATCTGATTTTGATATTTTTCAACTGTGAAAGTGTGTGACACTATTTAGCTATGGTAATTGGCTAACTAATTAACCATAGAAATTAAAACAGAAAATAGACATTCTTAAAGTGGGAAAAAGAGCTATAATGAAAGATAGACTGATCGACGTTAAAAGATTTTAATTTGTTTACGAAAATAGACTGCGGAAGAAGCCACGTGTGAGGTCTTGTCCTGTCGAGTTATCGCCAAGGGAGATAGAAAGAAAGGCAAATATGAAATTATGTGGCAATTATAAAATTTTGGCATTGTCTCAATATAGGTGAGAGGATTGTTATCATTTATTTTGCCACAGACGCTAAAACGACGAATGGCAATGTGGCAATTGTAAACTTTTGGCAGTCCCCAGAAAATAGTGGAGAATTGAGATCTGGCGAGATAAAAGAGAATTTGATTTCTTAACAGGTCAGGGATTCCATGATAAAGCTGACTTGGAGTGGGAAACCAGATGGCAAACTTTGACAGTGATTAATGAGATGGTAAGAGTGCTGGGTGGCCCAGGAAAAAGAGAACATGTGATAAAACAATTTTGTAAACAAAAAAAAAGATTTTAAGGAGGCCAGCTTAGCCACACCCGCACTGCCGAGAGATCATTGGTCGTATGGTAGCATGGTAATGGGCGGAGATGAGTAGATGAGAACGGTAGATAAGATGTTAACGTCCACTGAAGGGATTGGTATGAGATATCAATGTGAGAGAGAAAGAGTCTAGGAGAATAGCTCTCCTCCTACCTTCCCTGACGAACAACGGAGACCCCACCCCCGAAATGGGAAGTGGTTAATTTTCCAAAAATGGGAAAATTTTCCTGTGCTGACAAAAAAGAGATTTCTTGTTAGAAATAGAGATTACAGAGAAACCCAGGCCGCGTCGGGCCCACACATCGGGTTTTGGTCGGTACCCGTATAAACGACCGTCGATGGGTCGTCCAGATAGAGTTGAGTTGCAGAAGTTGAGTTGAGTTGAGCTGGTTTTGAACCAGGGTGTTGCCTCGCAGAAGCTGACCAAGAGATTCCATGACCTCCAACTTCGCCGATGCTACCGATAGCAAGTTATACTGACGAACGGAGTTAAGCAAGCACTTAAAAACTAAATTAGTTGACTTACGATATCAAATTGCTTGAAACATAGAAGTGTCACATTTCGTAGGTAACAGGCTGGGAGAAAAACACGCTCCTGTATAAAACGGAAGGATAAAGATAAATTGTTATTTCTTAAACATACTTGGACCTCTTGGGTTTTTCTTTCATTTTTTTTCTTTCTTTGCGCTTGTGCAACGCCACCTTCAATTTGGACTCAGCTGAAACTACGACCCGACGCCTGATTGATCTCGTCTACCTAAGATCAAAGTCACAACGTGGGTAGGTTAGACTTGAGATCAAGGCAGTTACTGCAGTAACCAGACGTTGCAAGTGAGCTGTGAACAATAGAGTTGGCATTGAACCGGTACACCAGAGCAGCAGAACTCGACCCTGGTGCCACATATTGGTGCCGTAACCACTGGATTCGACCCTGGACGGCTGAGTGTTACATATTGGTAAACTGACCAGGGGATTTTGCCGAGTAGCAACGACCACCGAACGACCGGGACACAGGTTGGTGGCAGCGACAAAGAGTCAACCCCAAAACACCGGTAGAGGAAAACTTACAGCTTCGCGCCGCGACTGGGAGTTGACCACGGGCCGACGGCTTGGTATCACAAGTGGAAATCAACAGGAAGTATTGCTGAGTTTGGTCTTTTTTTTTATTAAAAATTAAAAAACAAATTAAAATATAGCAGATTTTGATATTTTTCAATTGACAATGTAGAAATCACATGGAAATATAGCTGATTTTGTTCTTTTTCCTTTGAAAATATAGAAATCAAATGATAATATAGCTGATTTTGTTATTTGGCATTTGAAAATGTAGAAATCAAGTGGAAAGATAACTGATGTTATTTTTTAATTGTAAAAGTAGAAATAAAATGGAAATATATCTGATTTTAGTATTTTTCAATTGAAAATGTAGAAATCAAGTGGGAATGTAATTGATTTTAATATTTTTCTATTGATTTCGTTATTTGTAAATTCAAAATGTAGAAATCAAATAGGACTACATCTGATTCTGTTATTTTTCATCATAGCTGTGTTAATTATTTGTCAATTGAAAATGTAGAAATCAAATGGAAATATAGCGTATTTTGATATTTTTCAATTGAAAATGAAAAAATCATATGGAAATATAATTGATTTTGTTATTTTTCAATTGTAAAGGTAAACATCAAATGGAAATATAGAAGATTTTGATATTTTTCAAATGAAAATATTAAAATCAAATGGAAATATAGCTGAAAATGTAGAAATCAAATGTAGAAATCAAATGTAGAAATCAAAATTGAAATTTTGTTATTTTCCAATGGAAATGATAAAATCAAATGGACATTTGATTTTATCATTCGTCAATTGAAAATTTAAAAATGAAATGGAAATATAACTCATTTTTTAATTTTTCTACTGGAAATTTAAAAATCAAATCATAATATATTTGATTTTCGTATTATTCAATTTTAATTTAAAAATCAACTTGAATCATAACTGATTTTGTTATTTTTCAAATGAAATTGTAGAAATCAAATCGAAATATATTTGATTTTGTTATTTTTCAATTGAAAATGTAGAAATCAAATAGAAATGTAGCTGATTTTGATATATTCTAATTGAAAAGATAAAAACCAAATGGCAATATAGCTGTGGCGGGGGCAATATCACCCTGAAATGATAATGAAAAACATGAAGAAAAAGTGTTTTCAAACAACGAAGATGTTAAAAATGCTGGAAAGACTTTGAAATATAAATGTTACACATTTTGTTTAGAAATCAAAATACACACTTTTTTTCACTTTAAGCATACAAAAAATATTAGATTATTAATAGAAAATAGAATTCAGAATGTCTTGATCTAAAGGTTAATTTTATCAATAACAAGACAGCATGAATCTATGTAAAGTTTACTGCATTTGCTCAGTTATTAATAGATAATCTTAGAGCCATGGCAATACAGTCAGGTTACTGAAAGATGAAACAAGAGTGAAGTTTTTAATTAGAAGTATGTATTGAGAAATGGGTTGATCCCATTCCTAATAAAAGTATGTCAGTACCATATCGATTTCCAATAATTTTTTTGGCTTTTTAATGTTTTCACATAGCAATTTGAATTTTCAAGGAACCGTGTTTAACGTTCAAAAGATAGCCATAACAGCTTGCTTTTGCCTGTAAATCTCTCTATTTTTGAAACCTTTTAAAAGATAAAATTTGTAATATAACTTTGCGAAAACAGTTTAAACTTGTTATAATCATTATTTTTTTATCGTTACCATATCGATTTTCAATAATTTTATTGGCTTTCTAATGTTTCCCAATAGCAATTTAAATATTCAAGGAAGCGTGTATAACGTTCAAAAAGTCGCCAAAACACCTTGCTTTTACACGTAATTTTCAATATTTTTTAAAGGTTGTAAAACGTTCAAAAAGTAGCCAAAAAAGCTTACTTTTGCATGTAAATCTTAATATTTTTCAAAAGTTTGTAAAACATAAAATTTGTAATATAACATTGTGAAAACTGTTGAAAGTTGTGAAAATCAATATTTTTTGATCGATGCCATATCGTTTTTCAATAATTTTATTGGCTTTGTAATGTTTCCAATTTAATTTTTCAAACAACCGTGTATAACGTTCAAAAAGTGGCCAAAACATCTTGTTTTTACTCGTAATTTTGAATATTTTTCAAAAGGTTGTAAAACCTACAAATTAATTAGTGAAAATTTTGAAACTTTTCAAAATCAGTATATTCCGACCGATATCAAACTGTTTTTGGATAATTTTATTCGTTTCCTAATTGAAAATTAGCAAATTAAATTTTCAAACATCCGTGTATAACGTTCAAAATTCACCAAATCACCTGCCTTTTACACGTAAATTTCAATATTTTTCATATGGTTTCATAACCTACAAATCCATTATATCTTCGTGAAAACAATTCAAACTTTTCTAAATCAGTATATACCGACCGATATCATATTGATTTTCAATAATTTTATTGGCTTCCTTATGTTTTCAAATAGCAAATTAAATTTTCACACAACCGTGTATAACGTCCAAAAAGTGGCAAAGAAACTTGGTTTTACACGTAAATTACAATATTTTTCAAAATATTGTAAAACTTGAATTTCATTATAACTTCGTTTAAACAATAGAATCTTTTCAAAAACAATATATTCCGACGGATATCATATTGATTTTCAATAATTTTTTTGGTTTCGTAATGTTTTCAAATAGAAAATTATTTTTTCAAACAACCGTCTATAATTGGCCAAAACAGCTTCCTTTTACACGTAAATTTCAATATTTTTCAAATGTTTGTAAAACCTACAAATTCATTATATCTTCGTGAAAACAATTCAAACTTTTCTTAATCAGTTATATTCCGACGGATATCATATTGATTTTCAATAATTTTATTGGTTTCCTCATGTTTTCAAATAGAAAATTCAATTTTCAAACAACCGTGTATAACATTCAAACATTTGCCAAAACAGCTTACCTAAAATTTCATTATAACTTCGTGATAACAATTGAAACTTTTCAAAATCAATATATTCCAGTCCACCGATGTAATATCGATTTTCAATACTTTTATTTCCCCACCAAATTTATTTTGATATTGATTCTTATAAAAGAAAATCTCTATTTTTTTTATTTAGTCGTTAACGCTTCTGTTCACATTGAAATAATAATAAAATTGTCATAAAATGCTTAGATTTTGACCCACCACTGAGTAACATTAATACTACAACATGGAACTGCTTTTGTTTTTAGTTTCAAAAATAGTTATTTCTCACGCAAAGAGTTGAAGCTCTCCCGTGTTTTTCGAGAATTCTTCTGTCCCTTATTTTCGGGAAAAATTGTAACTAATATTTTATTTCAAAATGGCTCTTCTTTCACCATCCTTCCTTTTTGACCCTCCCTCTCTCTCAAGTTGTTCTGTTCACTTTGCTAGTTTCTGTTTATCGTCCTCTAAAGGATGATACCAACAGCAGTTTTGTACGTTACACATTAGCGCAGAGAAAAAGAAATTAAAAAAAAGGATAAATATTCAATCAAATCCTTCGTTTTGGACATGTTGTAACACTGAATAGTTAATTACTTTACTTTGATTCAAGACGCTCGCGTTTGGCTAAAAAGCGCAGGTAATTACAGGCAGGTTTGACACTTCGTGCTCAATCGGCCGCATTTGAAAGAGAAATGTTACAAATATGTTACCAATCATCCTAGTGGAGAAAAAAAGTATACTGCCTTGTCTATCGAGAGGCCCGACTTCTTTGAGTTAGTGTGATATGAGTAATCCAAAAAAATCGTGATTAGATTATTTTGAATATGGAAAATTCTGAACGACACAGCTGAGTTTAAAAGAACTGGTGCATTAATAGAAACGATTGCGACATATTTAACGTCAACGTTATCCTATTGCGTATAACTAAACTGATTCTTGGCACTCATTTGGTGATTTCATAATTCTATTTGTAATCATTTAATTACATAATGTTCATTTAAATTCAGTTTGATATATTTTCGGATATTATTTTAACTTATAATTTATAATTGCATATCGTTCGGCAGAATCTGCAATAGTAAACATGTTTTATTTTATACTAGTGTCGTGATTATTTGCTTAATAGATCAGCTTTTCTGTCTCGGATCAGTTTCGCATCTTTAGAGACTTACATCCATATAACATACGATCAACAAAGTTAAATAACATCGAGCCTGGTAAATACCTAGATGGGTGAACGCTTGGGAATACCAGGTGCTGTAAGCTTGAATGTGCGTGTAGTGTAATGGATAATGGCTCGGAATTGTTAATCGGAGAGCCGAGTTCCAATTCCAGCTGCGCTCGTTATATTCACTTACGCGCAAATACCCTTGAGACAGTTATGAATCTAGCACGTCTCCCTACCCAGTTATGTGTTAATTAGTAGAACTTTTGTCGCTAAATCATTATTATCTCTAAAAAATATTCTTACAATCTAAAAATATTTTCTGGCTTTAAATAATCTGCAAAAAGTTGATAAGCCGTAGAAAACGAATCAATAAATCAAAGCCTCGTTGCGTTCTGGTTAGTCTGGCTAGGATCAGAGTAGTGTCTGTGCGCTTTGTGTAGGATCAACGTGTCACTCTCCAGCACATATCTGTGAACTCTGGGTAATCTTTCTCTCTCTTTCTTTCTCTTTTTCTCTCTCTCTCTCTTTCTCTTTATATGTGTATGTGTGTGTGTATAGCAATGAATTTCTAAATTTAAGAAAAAAGAGTGCCGACTGACACCCGAGGATGGCTGTAGAATGCATCGGCTGAAACATTTTAATCAACGTTGATACTTATACTAAAGTATATTTCATAATTTTATGTTAGAATTTCATTTCAAAATTGAGGACATTCGTTTTCTGTCTCATGAGGCCTTGATGACTCTTTTCTTTAAATTTGACTAAACATTAGATTGTTTATTTTGTAAACGAGGACTTGCTTATCGGGACGTTTGTCGACGGTGCGAAGTAACATTACATTTATACAAGTTGGAATTTGAACTGAAGCTGCTTATATTAGCTCAGTGAGTCACTTCGACGTGGTGTAATTAACAAGCTTGTCTCGCTAAATCAATTACGAATGAGTAATGAGAATGATCTTCACTGGACAATTCATAATTTCAACTTTGTGCCACATCCAAGCTATGCTAAAATATATTAGCGTAGTATTAATCTCATTGGAATGTATGACTGATTTGTTTGCAGTTTATTAACCCTTTCTTGGTTAAGCTAAAACATATTTTAGATTGTAAGAATAATTATATTTTGCGAATGATTATTGCGTTAACAGTTTTTTCAGAATAACAATGATTTTTCTTTTCCAGATATAAATCTAATTATTTAACATATAGTTGAGGATAATTGGAAAGAAAAAATGTACCCACATGTCTCGGTGCTGTCCCAATGTCAGAGGTCTAAACAAAAATCTCTCAACTACTTTGCCAGAAAATGAGTAAGTGACAAATTGGACAAACTTATAAACCATAACGCCTACGTATGGTAAAAAAGAGATGTTATACACATGAGAGGAGTAATAATTTGTAGAACGTGGCGTATTAGTTACTTTCGTAGATCATTTACGTGGCGTATTAGTTACTTTCGTAGATTATTTACAGTGAATTCGACTTTCACTTGCTTTCTCTCGGCCGTTAGTTGGTGCGAAACCAGATCAAACTTATATACTGAATCAGAACGAAGGTTCTTAAGGTTTTTAAGTGAATTTCAAATATAATCTATATATATAAAGTTGTAGCCTCTATTTGTCTGTTTGTTGTCGAACTCCTCCTAGGGTTTTGGAAATAGACCCCCATAACCATATACATTCTGAAATTACATTACTCAGGGTACTTTGATAAGTATATTTCATTTTGATCAAAGGGAGTCCCCAGCGGGTAAGTCCCCATGACTGAATTTTTTTCCCTTTGATATAAATTAAAATTAAATTTGCACAAGGGAATGACTCCTAGGATACTTTGATAAGTATATTTCATTTTGATCAAAGTGGGTCCCCTATGGCACAACCCCCACTGTTTTTTGCCTTTGATTTAAATTAAATTTAAATTTGAAAAAGAGAATGACTCCTATCCAAAATATAGAAGGAGAAAGCCAGAAGATGGGGGTCATGTCGGCAAGATCAAAATGCGACAATAGGGATACCAAGTTGAGTAAGAAGTTACCAATCAGTGGGTAGTGCCTTACAATACATATTTGTTGCGATAAAACAACTGTCATATAAATGTTGAAATCTGCTCATCAATTCATTCAATCAAGTATTGCATCAAATAAATATCGAAGGGGTCAGATCAAGCTGTTTTTGTACCTCCCATGGATTTTTCCGTTTCATTTAAATTAAATTTAAATTTGAACAAAGGAATGACTCCTATCCAAAATATAGAAGGAGAAAGCCAGAAGATGAAAGTCACATCGGCAAGATCATTAAGTAATATTGACATGCAAAAATTATAACAATGGTTTAAAATCAATCCTCATTTTCTTAAAAAAATGTGTGACACGCAGCAAGGCGCAGGTAATTCGGTTAGTATTTAAATATTTGTACAATCACCTATGTACCACTTTTTTTCAAGCAGCTTTGCAATTCCATCTTCCAATATCTTGGCGTCTTTTTGGGTGATGAACTGATCTAAGTACCTTTTACAGGCTTCCAGAAAATTAAAGTTCTCATTAACAGAATTTTGTATGGATTGAAATAAGTGGTAATCCAAACGTGCAAGCATCCCAGACAATCACTATCAATTTCTGTCGAGTCTGCAAAGGAACATGACAGCTGTCGATTGTTGTCTTTAATTGGTCCAATTAGTAACAGTACTTGTATGAATTCAATGTCTAATATTGCGGAAGGAATTTCTACCTCTCTCCTTTAATGAAATTACATGAAGTATTTTCTTTTGTTGATCATCGTTTATATACAAGAGACATTTTGCCACAAGAATTGTATTACTATGTGTATTATTGATGTTATATATGTTTATAAAAAATTTTGTCCCTCTAAAATCAATTCGACTTGGCCGTATTTATTTGCTGTTAACCAACAAGCTTGCAGGTCGATCAACGGAGAGCTTTCGGAATTCTATGACCCGATAACTACTTGCCAGGATCAGAAATCACAACGTGGGTGGTGAGTGGAATCGAATCAACATTTGGGGCCCCCATAGAGAAGTAAGGGGCAAGGTGGCCCCAATAAAAAGGGCTGGTCCTGTGGTGTGGCTGGACATTTTGCAGTCAACTGTAAATGGCGTAAGTCCTGGCGATATAAGATGGCTGGAAGAAAAGATGCTGAGAGAGGAAGGGAAGAAATAAGAAGACCAGTCCCAACCCTACCCAAGAGAAGATGGCCTAGGATAGTGAATGATGAGCCCCTATTGCCAACACCCTTATCAATTTTGAAAAATAGGGATAGCCAACAGGGAAATAAAAATAAGAGAAGTTTGAGGAATAGGGACAGAGCCCAGATATTTCAGCTATTTAAAGAGGGATTTTATCTGTAATGGGGTACAAGACAGTAAAGGCATTACTGGAGCGTCGGTCTCCTTGATAAATTCCAAGGTGTTTAGACAGCTGGGGTTACATAGAAAACTTCAGCCAGTGGATTTATTCATTAGCCAGGCAGATAGTAGTCAGATGAGAATCCATTCAAATTGGCAAGGACCACAGGTGAGCTTAAGGTGTATGTGGCACCTGATTTGTGCGGAGAATTAATTTTAGGGAGTGACTGGCTTAGGCTGAATAAGGCCCAAATCTGCTTTGAACTGGCTACATTGGTTTTGACAGAAGTACAATTTCCATTAGGGAATGAAGTGGAAAAGAAGTGCCCCTTAGTAGCCCAGATCAAGGTGAAACTTACCCCTAGAATGGCTATTTCATGTGAAAGAATGATAGAGACAGTGAAGAAACTAACAGAAGGGTTATATCAAATAACATCTACAGAGAGGTATGATAATGGTAAAGAAGAGGTGACTTTGTGTAGTTCCATGGTAGAAGGGATGGAATTGGTGCCCCTATCGCTGGCTAATGCAGCCAATAAAACTATTTCAATAAAACAGGGAGAAGAGTTAGGTTATGCCTTTCTGGTAAAAATTATGAAGCAGATGAGAATAAACAAGAACTATGGAAGGGTAGTAGCCCCAAAATAAAGGAAAGAAGACTTCATAGTGCCTGAAAGATATAAAGATAAGATAAGGAAACTGCTAGAAGCTAATTGAGATGTGGTAGCTAATACTGACAAGGAGTTATGACAGACTGGGATAGTGCAAATAAAAATAGATACTAGTGACCACCCACCCATTAGATTGAATACTATACACATTACCACCTCCCCATACCATCTCCAGAGCAATGTGAAGACCTTAGCTGATGTACTAGCGAAATTAGCAGGAGATAATGAGAACAGCTGGGATGAGTATCTAACTCAAGCTGGCTACTGTGCGATTTTCGATGAACAAAACCACAACATTTTCCCCTTATTAGATACTATTTGGCAGAGATAATTTTATAATAGATAATTTGCTAGAACCTAGAAGGAAATATATGGGAGAAGATCCCCATAAATTGATCTTGGAGCAACAATAAATAAAGTTTTTACTCAGGTGAGAAGGAAAATTAGGAGAGCTCAGAAAAGGTGTAAATAAAAACAGGAAGGAAATTAACTTCCAAATGGGTGATCCAGTATTTTACAAAGTACACCTGAGGAAAGGTAAATTGGATTGGAGATGGATTCCTTTTTATAGAATAGCAGAACAGATGGGACCCATTACTTATATAATTTGGGATCAAGTAGCAGGAAGGGTAAAACAGGTACATGCTAATGATATAAAATTAGTTGAATGGGAACTAGCTAAAGAAAAGAGAGCAAAAAGAGGATTAAGGAGGACAAAAGGGGAAGAGGAAATTATGATTATCCCAGAGAGTTTGGAGAGAATAAAGTGGATTGTCAATCGTGGAAGTAGCTCCATTGAGGAGAAAATGAAGCAGATGGTGTACTGAAGATGAGTAGTGAAGGATTGGATAGTTGGGGGAAGTGGATGAGATTCCATTAGCTCAGTTAAAAGAACGGTTAGAAACTGAAAAAGCATCTTATGAAGTAACCTATAAAGTCTTTATGAGTTACCTATAAAGTTATGACAGAGGAGAAGTGAGAACTAAATTCCCCAAATAGAGGAAATAAGGAGATGGATAAGAAACATGCAGAAGAGCCTGAAAGGTGGGCTGGACTGTGATTATTGGTGTTAACGGGTGTATAGAAGGGCCCCCATGCATGCTGGCCATAGAATGGATAACTTTCTCGGGTAATTTTGCAAATCAATAGCCATAAGAAAATGACAAAAAGGAATGTAGAAGTAAAAGTTATGGCGCTGATGCTGATTTTGACAGTAAGTGCCTGGGAACATAGCAAAAATACTGTATTTAAAAAAATCAATGAGGTGGCCATGACTAGATCCAAATGGTTGATAACCCTAGTGATAGACTTACAGGTGTACAAAGAGTTATTGGCTCATTTAGAAATTGAAATAGTGGAACTCAATATGGCTAGAACACAGGTAGCTTGGGATTACCTGCAAAAGGAATAGTATCATTGTATAACACATCCTTTGGCACAAGAATCTAAGATATTTGATAGACAATGGAAGGATATGAGTTCATACCTAAAGGCGCTAGATTTATTGAAGCCCCTTGATAAAATTAAGTTGGAAGAATTAAAATCTAATTTAGACCTGGTGGAAGGAAATAGTCTGAGTTGCAAAGTGAATAAGCAGGCGATAATAGTTTTGCCAAGTGTTGTAAGATTACTATTAGTCATATTACTGATAGTAGCAATCTGGAGGTGGCTGAAGGGACGAGTGAAGTTGTCATGAAGATGAGGTGAAATGGCTGGTAAGTACCCAACTGAAAGAGAGATTTCATTAGGTGAGCTTCATAAAAGCATATACAATGTGAATGCAATTGAACCTAACATAGAATTACAAGGAGAGTCGACCACTGTTGGAGAGAACCTGCAATCAACTATAGAAATCATCAAGTCCTCTATTAAAGGTAGGACAAGAAGAAAGAATAAGGACTAAATCAATACAATGACTGATTAAATAATGTGAAAAATTATAATAATGTGAAAATAATTGAAAAGAAAGTTATTGTAAGATGTAATTATTATTTATTCTATTGATTTGAATGGAAAAAGGAACTGTGAACATTATAACCCTGATAGAAGAGATTTGTTTTAATTAAATATTGGATATCACACTGAAATAATGATAATGAAAGAAAAAACAGAAAACACCAAATGAAGAGAGGTGTTTTCGAATAACCAAGATGTTGATATGCTATAAAAAAAATTTGAAATATTAATGTTAACAGATTTTATTTAGAAAATGAAATACAATCTTATTTTTTAAGCGTACAAAGATATCAGTTTAGTAATAGAAAATAGAATTAAGAATTTCTTGATCCAAAGATTTATCAATAAAATAAATAAAACAGCATGAATCTATGTATAGTTTACCGAAATTGCTCAGAGCTATTAAGAGATAAACTTAGAACAATGGCAATATGGTTAGGTTACTGATTGACTTAACCTGATTCTCACCCAACACTCATCACTGCAGGTAGACCAACAGAGCTTTCAGAATTCTACAACCCAATGACTACTTGCCAGGATCAAAAAATCACAACATGGCTGATGAGTGGAATTGAACTGACATTTGAAACCAGAGACTTAGGTCTAACCTGTAATACTGGACCAAACAGGACCAAACAGGACCAACAGCCAGTCTTGTGGATGATGTCAGCACAGTGGGGTTAGGATACAGTGTGGCATGGATGCCTTGACCAGAGATCACATTACTACTGACACCGTGTGGGAGGATCGGCATTACATCTACATTTTCAAGTGAGAAATATCAAAATCAGCTATATTTCCATAAGTTTCTACATTTTCAATTAAAAAAATGCCAAAATAATAAGCAAAATCAGGTATATACATTCAATTTCTATATTTTCAATTTAAAAATACAAAAATCAGTTATATTTCCATTTGTTTTCTATATTTTCAATTGAAAAAATAACAAAATCAGCAATATTTACATTTAATTTCTACATTTTCAATTAAAAAATATAAAAACAGTTATATTTCTATTGGATTTGTACATTCTAAATGGAAATAAAAACAGTCAATTTCAACATTTTCAATTGATAAATAGCGAAATCAATTAGGTTTCCAGTAGATTTCTACTTTTTAAATTAAGAATACCAAAATAGCTGTATTTCCATTTGATGTCAAGATTTTCAATTGAAAAATGCAAAAATCAGCTATATTTCCTTTTGATTTCTGCATTTTTAATAGAAAAATAACAAACCAGTTTATATATATTTCATTTCTACATTTTCAATTGAAAAATGATATCTATATTTAGATTTGAAGAATAACAAAATCAGCTATATTTCCATTTTATATCAACATTTTCAATTAATAACAAAATTGAAAATGTAGATTTCTACATTTTCAATTAAAAAATAACAAAATCATTTATATAATCATTTGATTTCTACATTTTCTATTGAAAAATAAAAAACTGAATTATATTTCCAGAAGATTTTTCAATTTTAATTGAAAAAATTAATAAATTACAAAAGCAGGTATATCTCAATTTGATTTCTATATTTTCAATTGAAAAATAACAAAATCAAATATATTTCCATTTGATTTCTACATTTTAAATGAGAAATACTAAAATCAGCTATATTTGCATTTGATTTCAATTGAAAAATGTCAAGATCAGTTATCTCTCCATTTCATTTCTGCACTTCAAATTGAAAAATTCCAAAATCAGATATATATTTCCTTTTGATTTCTTCATTTTCAATTGAAAATACCAAAATCAGCTGTATTCCCATTTCATTTCAACATTTTAAATTGAGCAATGACAACATCAGTTATATTTCCATTTGATGTCTATATTTTTAATTGAAAAATAAGAAAATCAGCTATATTTCCCTTCGATTTCTACATTCTCAATTAAAAAGTAGAAAAATCAGCTATATTTCCATTTGATTTCTACATTTTCAATTGAAATGTACCAAATCAGATATATTACAATTCAATTTTTTGCATTTTCAATTGAAAAATACGAAAACCAGTTATATTTCCATTTGATTTCTATTTCAAAGTAAAAATACCAAAATCAGCTATATTTCCATTTCCTATCTACATTTTCAATTTAAAAAAATACCAAAATCATTAATATTTCCATTTTATTGCTACATTTTCAATTGAAAATTACCAAAATCAGTAATCTTTCAACATTTTCAATGAAAAAATATCAAATTCAGCTATATTTCCAAATAAACTCGACATTTTCTTTTCAAACATGACAAAATCAACTATATTTCAGGTACATTTCAATTTGCTTTCTACAGATTCAATACAGTTTCTATTCGATTTCTGAATTTCAAATTGTAATTTACCAAAATCTTTTATATTTCCCGCTGATTTGAACATTTTCAATTAAGACATAACAAAATTAGCTACATTTCAATTGATTTCTTCATTTTCAATTGAAAGATAACAAAATCAACTATTTGTCCATGTGATTTTTACATTTGCATTTGGAAAATTTGCATAACAAATGACAAAATCTGCAATATTTCCTTTTGATTCCTCCATTTTCAATTGAAAAATATCAAAATTAGCTATATTTCCATTTGAGTTTACAATTTTAAATTGAAAAATATAAAAATCAGCTATATGAACATTTGATTTTCAATTAAAAAGTGCCAAAATAAGCTATATTACTATTTGA
This sequence comes from Acanthosepion pharaonis, assembly GCA_903632075.3. NCBI lineage: Eukaryota > Metazoa > Mollusca > Cephalopoda > Sepiida > Sepiidae > Acanthosepion > Acanthosepion pharaonis. Next base: position 194,485 of record CAHIKZ030002973.1, read on the forward strand.
TTTCTAAATTTTCAATTGAAAATAAAGCAAAATCAGCTCTGTTTCAATTTGATTTATATATTTTAAATTGAATAATAACAAAATCAGCTAGGTTTCAACATTTTCAATTTAAAAATATGAAAATCAGCTATATTTCCAGTTGATTTCTAAATTTGAATTGAAATTAACATTTTTTTACATTTTTTTATTGAAAAACCACAAAATCAGTTATATTTTCATTTGATCTCTATATTCTCAATTGAAAAATACCAAAATCGGCTCTACTTCTGTATGATTTCTACATTTTCAATTCAAAAATATGAAAATCTGTCATATTTCTATTGATTTCTAAATTTTCAATTGAAAAATACCAAAATGAATTATATTGCATTTGATTTCTATATTTTAATTTGAAAAATACCAAACTCAGTTATATTTCAATTTGATTTCTACATTTTTAATTGACAAATCACAAAATCAGCTATTTTTACATTTGATTTTTACCTTTTCAATTAAAAAATACCAAAATCAGATATATTTCTGATTTCTACATTTTCAATTGATATTTCCAATTGTTTTCTACATTTTTAATTGAAAAGTAACAAAATTAGCTATATTTCCATTTGATTTCTAAATTTTCATTTGAAAAAGAAAAATAATCATTCATATTTCCTGTCAACTTCTCAAATTCAATGGAAATATTGGAAATATATCATCTTCAGCTATATTTCAATTTGATTTCTACATTTTCAATTAGAAAAATACAAAGTCAGCTACATTTCCAGTCAATTTGTACATTTTCTTTATAAATAACAAAATCAACTATATTTCCATTTTATTTGTATATATTTAATTGACAAATATCAAAATCAGCTATATTTCCATTTGATGATCCTAATTGAGATGTGTTAGGTACTGGTAACCACCCACCCATTATAGGACCCTGATCCATAAGAGAAAATTAGTGAAGGATGTGAATGTGAATATGAGATATTGGACTCATGAGTATTAGAGAGATCTAGGTCCCAATGGAGTTTTCCAATAGTCATTGTGGAAAAGAAAGATGGAAAACATAGATTTTGTGTGGATTTTAGACAGTTGAATGCCATTACAAAACCATTAATGGTACCTTTACCTCTGATTGATGATATTCTGGCACTTTTGGGAAAGTTAACCTGTTTTCCTACGTTCGATCTAATGTCAGGTTATTGGCAGGTTGCCTTGGATGAAAAGGACCAGGAGAAGACAGTTTCACTTGTCACATGGGTCTATTGAATTTCCATGTGATGCCGTTTGAGTTATCTAATGCCCCTCAGTTGATGTCCGTAGTGTTAGGAGGTATGGAAGATTTTGCTATGGCTTACCTGGATGATATGGTGTTTTCTAAGACACCTGAGGAGCACTTTGGACACCTACAGAAGGTGTTTGATTGGTTGTGAAAGCATGGATTGAAGTTAAAATTGCCTAAATGTCAATTTGTGAAGAACAAGACCAAGTATTTGGGTTTTGTTATAAACAAAACAGGAGTAAAACCTGATTTAGATAAAGTAGAAGTGATAAGGGCTATGTCAGATCCCAAGACTGTGAGAGAGGTTCATGGCTTTATAGAAGCCATTGAATATTACAGGCACTTTGTTCCTGCATTTATCAGATTTGATAGCCTTGACGAAAAAGTCCACTAGATTTAAGTGGACGGAGGATTGTCAGCGAGCCTTTGATACCCTCAAGGACCAGTTGACAGCAGTACTCTTGTTGACCTACTCAGACCTAAGTAAGCTTAAATGTATAGGTGTGGTACTTACCCAGCCTTGTCTGGATAAGTATGGACCAGTGCCAGGTATACCTGAGGAAGTACCTATATATTTTTTTTCTCACAGACTATATGCAGTCCAAAAATTGGACTATTACTTGTGTGGTGCTGTGTTTATCATTAAAACTGACCATAAGCCCCTCAAACATTTATTGGAGGTGAAATGGACAAATAAGATGAACCAGCAGTGGACATTGAAGCTTAGCAGCTATCAGTGCAAAATAGAGTATCTAACTGGAAAGGATAAGACCTGCACAGATCTGTTATCTAGGATCCCAGAAAAATTAGAGTCTGGATCCGTTAGGTTGGAACCAGGTATTAATTATAGAAATAATACATTATACAGTGAAAATTTCAAATTAAAATTCAGCAAATTTAATCTATTCTATCACTCGTCCCTTCAGCCCCTCAACCTCCGGCATCTTCCTCTTTGGGTTGAGGCACCCACTCGGTCTGAACCAAACTCAGGGGTAGCTGGTTGCACACTCCCTGAGTACCCATAAATTGTTCGACCAGTCACTGGCCAAGTCCCGCCTGCTGCCCATATTGTGTTAGTTTTTAGATCCAGTAAGCGCGGTGTTGTCCATATGTTCATGGTTGATTGGGGATGTAGGCACGGCTGTGAGGGTGGGCGGCAAGAAAATTAGAATGTGGCAAACAAGGAAATAATATCTGCAGAAGCCGAACAACAATGGGTAAAATATTGATGTCTTTTATATAAGAAAACAACAGTAGAAAGAGTTTGCAGAAAGGATAGAAAAGCAATTAACATAAGAACAGAGGACCACTCCTCTACCAATTATCCCAACAGAGAGAGGTGTGTGTGTGTGATTAACTCGTTCCAAATCAACTTGGGAGGATATGTGACTCATAATTCCAGCCCTACGTGGAAGTGTAGCTTTTCAGTTGCTTGTCGTAAGTAACAAACGTTAAGTTTCAGCGACTTTTCAATGTGACTGCTACAACGACGATGATATTTCTTGAAGTCCTTATCTCTGACTCGCCACTGGACCAACTCACTGCAACGACAGTCTCTCTCTCTCTCAACATCACTCTCGTCTAACACCCATGTCTCCCCAACTCAGCAAAACTCACGTTTATATAGCAAACCGAAACACGAGTGTCACCATAAGCAAAGTTTAAATTCAGATCTATTTCAAATCTCTTAGAGGATAAAATTATTAATTAGTTCAATGTTCATTTCAATTGTCTTTTCGATAACCAAATTCAGTGGATACAACTTATGTTTAGATTAGATTTCGCTAGCAGTAAACTGATCTTACCTCTCCGGTCCAATTTACTTCAATATGTTTTTATCAAATATATTATTTTTGTCTATTTTTTTTTTAATGACCCAAATTAAACATCGCCTCCTGCCCTTTTGCATTTGTTTATAAACAAGTCCTCGCCAACCCGATTTGAAATTTATTCTTTATCCATCAGCCGTCTCAGGTTTCATATATCATTGTTCTAGATTCTTTCCTATTAATAGCGCTGACACAGCTTGTAACTTTCACGGAAGATCGTGTTTTCCATCTTCAATCAATAAACATTATATTTGCGTGTGTGCATTCATGTGCGTCAACCTCTCTCTGTTACACTATATCAGAGTCAACCACGTCCATATGTTCTTGATTTTCTCTTCTACCCTACTTTCTACTTTGCAATATAAAATGTGTTGTTATTTGGAGGGTAGACATTTTTTTTCTTTTGTATATCACTTTCAAAGATGATTCACAAACTTTTCACCTTTATCATGATGGCTTTCAAGCCAATATGATAAAGGTATTTAGAGTTTATTTCTTGACTTGAATAAAGCTGAAATGTTTTTCTCTAGTTTTTCAACGGCAATAGAATGGACAATAATCACTATTACATCAAATTCCAGAAATACTTAATTTAATTTTCATGTTCATGTTTTGCATCTATTTTTAGAGATGTGTGTGTGTGTGTGTGTGGTGACACATCTTCCATATTTAACTGATTAGAATGAACTGAAACACTTTACCAATCTGTTTCAGGGTTGAATTATTTGTTTTTCTGAATCAAATATGAATTTATTCAGAGATTAAAGAGAAACTGAATGTATTTTACTGAATTTGTTTACTTGTTGGTAATTATTGATAATTACATTATTTGTGTTTATTTTCCTTGCATTGTTGTAAAGGTCAATACATTTATTTTTCAATGATTATGCCATATAACTGAATCAGCTAATTGGATTACCATTATTCCACTGGTTGCATAGACACCCAGACACTTTAATGAGTGTTGGAAACAGAGAATCAAGAGCTAGATAAAAAAAAATAAGGCATTTACATGTAAATGATTCAGAATCTCTGCTGAAGCCTGCTGGCATCAATGTTCTGACCAACTCATATAAAATTAAAGCTGTATTGAATATGTGGGTCTGAATTTTATCATTCAGATCTTTTCCTAAAATTGTTTGCTTTCATGTATGACTGTAAACAGTCAAATATTATTTACAGTTAAACAATATCAAACTATTATGCTTGATGAGTGTGTAAGCATTTTAGTGTTTCAAATATGAGGATTTTTGATTTTCTAACTACAAATGCTGACCAGAGATAATAACTTTTCAATTATAATTCTCTTCATATCTAGGGTTTATTTTCCTCCTACCAATCTGGCAATTATAAGAAATAAAAATTCTAATAAACTTAGGAGTAAAATGAATGTGTGTTTGTGTGCAAATGCTTTTCTATCATGTCAATCAATCTTCGAATATTTCCTAAGTCTGTCAAATAAAAATTTGGGAATATATTATATATTTAAAAAATTTAATCAGATATGTTTAATTAGAACACAGAAAAAAAAAAAGATACTATTATGGTCTAGAATAGTGATGATGTTTCATTATTCTAAAATAACACTGCCATCAGTAATAATAAAAAGCATAAGGATATTTCATCATTCTAAAAATAACTTTGTCATCAGTGAAGATAGAAAAAGAGGATATTTCATCATTTTACCTTCATCATTATAAAAATGAACCTTCCACCACAAGAGAGTCAGTAGAGTAGACTAGCATACCTTATAGCAGTAGTCAGTAGACTAGTAGTAATAGTCAGTAGAAACACATGTCTTTGCCAGTGCTCCATGAAGATGGAAAACAAACAATGTCAAACACCATCTTCACAAATGAAATTCTCGGAACCAAACCATGTCAAATGCCATCCTCACAATTTCAGAACTAAACCAAGTAAGCACTGACAAAAGACACACATTTTTGCACACACCATACCAACATTCTGTAATTCACAAAAAGAAAATACAAATTCTTGCTATTTTATGTCAACACGTGTCTCAAGTTTTTATTGTTTATATTATTGTATGTTTTAATTCATTTCATTTTCAATATAAGAAAAGGTTTCCTCCTACACTACAAATACATATAGCAATGGAGTTAATTACTTTAATAATAACACTCAACAAATAACATCAAGTCAGGATTACATCTACATCAACACTTTAACTTACCAAAATACAAAATATTTTGATTATCAAAGATATGCAGTTTGCACAAATTTTGGCCAATTTACTTCTTTTACAGACTTTTGGTGCAAAAATCACTATGCACTACCGTAAAGCAATGACAAATTAAAGAACAAATTAAATAATACGATAAAGCTTTTTTTTTTTTAAATTGAAAACGGACAAATTGAAAAAAAAATATTAAATAATACAATCAACCCTTATTTTGTTTCTACTTTTTACCAAGTTTAAAATATAAAAAATGCTTCATTGTATTATTTAATTTGTTCTTTTAATTTGTCATTGCTATTCTTACACAGAAAAAAAGGTTTATTATTTGTATTATTGAACTTGTTTTTGTTTAAAGTTTTCTGTTATAAATAAAACGACACTTATAAAAAAAATGCGTAGTGATTTTTTGCACCAAAAATCTGTAAAAGACGGTAGGTTTCTTCACAATTTTTAATATAATAAAATAATTAAATAATTGTTAATTCTATTTCAGCATGTACACGGAATTATGACGATTTGGAAAAATTTTAAGAGATATTTAGTGCGGGCATTAAAAAGCAAATTTACCATTTTTTATAATTTTGTAAAGTTTTATAAATTTAGGAATAAAAAAAATTGTTTTCATATTTTAATTAATTTCTTTACAAATTGATAAATTTCATTGATTAGTTACTTCACATATTTTAAAATATAAAAAAATATTTTTTGTAAATAACCAATCTAATAAATAAATAGTATTTAATATTTTTGTTGTAAATTCTCAAAAACAAAAAAATGTATAAATTCACTTTCATATGTTTGCATTTTATTAAAATGTTAATCACTGTTTTTTAAACAAACATTGCTAAGGGAGTTTAAAAACTGCCCTTTTGACATATTGATTTTTGGGGGCAAAAAGTTAAATTTTGCAGATGTTTAAATGAATTTACTTAAACATCAAGTGATGTCATTGAAAAGTTTGAGACTTCTCAGGTGTCTAATGAAAGTTCTGGAGTTGCAATTTTTCACCTTTGCAGTGTTACCCTGCAGCAGTTAAGGGGAGAATACTCGTTCGGAACAGTGACATCTGCTGAAGGTAATATGCTTTAATTTTGCCCAAATTGGAAGTAATTGCTGTATTTTTGGTAATCAAATACTTGAGTAAAAAATTGAGGATATTTTGCAAATATCTCAATCAAGAATACCTTTGTAGCAGTTGATGCTCAATTAGTGTTGCTTACTGAAAGTATTACAAGCAAGAATCTATTTTTTAAACACAGACTAAAAGATAAAACATTTAAGGAATTTAAATAGCATATACATGAAATTAATTCATCAAATAATAATGAAATGAATGTGACTAATGAAAACTTTGATTCTTTTGTATCAAATACATTTTACTCTGGAAGGCTGCAGAATGCTAAATATTGTTTCTTGATGCACAATCAAGAAACAATATTTAGCATTCTGCTACCACTTTCTTTCAACGTCAATTTTTGTACAAATTAAACACCAAAGTGGATCACTTAGCCATAAGTATTTCTCTGACTCCTGATTAGTCAATTAATACCAATATCATGCTTTCATCTATGTCTGCGAGCATCCTACTCTGATCATGAGGTTTTGAGGAGTGTGGAACCACCTTTTAATTGCTGGTGTTCTGGGGTGGTAACACCTGTTAGGGTCCCAGCTATGGGCAAATAGTTAACACCCACACTTGTGCTAAAAATAAGTTTTAATATCAGAAAAAAAAAGCAATAATTTTTGAAGAAAAAATTATCAGCAATACTTTAAAAAATACCAGCTATACATTCTTTGAACAAAAATATGACCAGCTATAGATTTCTTCAAGGAAAAATATTCCCAGAAATAGATTTTTGAAGAAAAACATTACCAGCAATAAAAATTTTGTCTGCATTGAGGTTGATATGCTGAAAAACAAAACGAAACAAAACAAACAAAATCTATGTCCACACGGTTAAAATTAATTTACTGCCAAAATCTATGTGTTTCGAGCCTATCATGTGACAGACAACATTATAAATACTTTGACACATCTTTGATTCTTTCTCTTTTCCTCTGTTTTTCTCAGAACCACAACAATAAAGATCTGTCCCTTATGGGAAGGAACTATGACACATAAACACACACACAATGTGCAAACATGTACGTACAAACATTGCACATCTCTTAACTCATCTTATTCACTCTTTCAACTACAAGGACACAGAAACTTCTAACAGTGAGATTTTCTTTAGCAACAAACATTCCATTTGAGATGATAGAACTTTTGACTCTTATCAATTTTTACCAGTGAGAAATTTTACGTCAAATCTTCTGGAGATAAAAATTTCTTATCAACATAATTTCAGTTTCCCAGAACGTACTCACTCAATTTATCTTAATTCATCTCAATAAAGAATGAAAACGAGAAAGAAAGAAGCAGAAAGAAAACTGAAAGATACAAAAAATTAAGAGGTCTTAATCCTGATTTTGAACTTTTATAAAAATATCAAATTTTATCTCAATTTTGAATTTCAGTTTGAAAACTGAAATATTGTTTAAATTACCTAGTGATGCTTGTGAATTTGACATCCTTCTCAAAGATTTCCAACAGTTGAAGTTGAATATTTTGAAAAAAACTGTATTTTTTTTTAAGTGCCTAACAATATTTTAGAATTTTTTCTTGTCAAAAAAAAAGCTTATTTTTAAAATTTGTATTCTATTTTATTATTATCTTTTATGTCATTGAAACAAATTGTTTCTTTCAAATTTTTTATGAGTCTTGTTTGTTTTTTTTTCTTTTCAAAAGGATAAAAAAATTTTATCCCAAATCCTTTTACTGTAGTAAGAATTTTAAAATTTGTATTCTGTTTTATTATTATAATTTATGTAAATATAGGAAATAAATCCAAATGTTTGTTTTCTTTTCAAATTTTCACATTAATTCTAATGAATAAAGTCTTGTCCCCTGGGTCTTTTTCATTTATTCAGCTTAGATTTTTCAACAATACTGATCAGGATACAAAAATATCTGGACTCACTGGCAAGTGACATTTTAAAAATTCATCCAGATGTTGTTATAACCCAAACTGTTCAGACTTTAACAAATTTTATTTGTAGTATAATATGCAAATTAGATTACTTTAGAGAGAACTGGGAAGATAGTGTGAATTCAAAATTCAGGATATGGACTGTACTGCGACTACTCATGCAGAGGAAACCAGAAGTATTATTAATGAATAGGTGCTTTATTAATTTCCCCAAATTTTTCTGTGCAAAAGGTAGCAGATTTTGCTTTTATTTTAGAAAAAAAGTATCAGATAACAGTGCAGAAAGTGGAATCGTAGAACAGAGTTCAAATTTGGCCGATCATTTTGCAATTCACTTTTGAATTTCAATGAAAATCTACAATCCTATTCACAAGAAACTATATTGAATTCAAAATTTCAACAGGAAAACTTATTAACTTCCCCAAGATGTCATGACTATTGATAGATAAAAAGAAAAAGAAGAAGACACCAAATAGTCAATGATCACCGGAAACTATATTTGTAATTTCACTAGTAGAAGACACCTAGTGATGATCAGACTTATTACTCACTAGTAGTGGTCAACTAGAAAAGCTTGTAAACCATTATTTGACACAGAATCACATTGGGAAAGTATTGCAAAGGGAGGTAAAATCGCTTTTTCATCAAAAATGCATGGAACGTAGAAACTAAATATTTTTATTTTATATTATCATATGATTGCATGTTAAATTTTTCACTGCTTGGGCAGATTTTAGTTAGTAGTCCTCAAAGAAGAGAAAGAGGATTTATTTTAAAAAATTAAGTTATTCTTTTTTTTGTTTTAGACTTAATGATTGGCATCAATATTAAAAAAAAAAGTGCAGATAAATAAAAAATAAAATTTGTATTGTCCAAGCATTAACTTAAAATATTAAAACAAAATAATTTACAAAAGTAAAATGCATTGAAATGAGAGAGAGAGAGAGAGAGAGAGAGAGAGAATTTTTTTGAATTATATGATTTATTTTCAATGTCATATTTCAAATTGAAGTGAAAGTTTTTGTAAAGGAAATTTTAGTTGCAAATAATGAGAGAAACTGGTTTAAAAAGTAAAAATAGCAAAAAAATTTGTTTTTCTTATCAAAAGATTTGGCGTGTTCATACCTGTATGCAAAAGAAAAAATGAAAAATCTAAATCTTTGAAATTATTTATACCTGAAGAAAACTGTGATTTGGGTTCGACTTCAATTTAGAATCCCTTTCACATTATCTAAAAAGAAAGAATATCGAAGGAAAAGATTCCTGTTTTCCTGGGAAAGATTGAAATCATCTGTAGTTATGGAAATTTTGCCGAATAGAGTTACCTCCCCCTACATCAAAATACACTTTTTTATATGATTCAGAATTAAGGTGATTCTCGCCGTAGACGAAGCTAACTTTATTAAAATATCTACAAGAGTGATCAAAGGTGTTGGTGGGTCGGTGAAGTCAATGTAGTTGAGGATGTGTCGCATAATTTATTTCTTCTTCTTTTATGTGCCGTGTCCCTTCAGGACGTAGGTGATCATGGCCATGCACATCCTCCTGTCCCTTGTAGCTCTTAATAAGTTTTGTATTTTCTTATTTCTCTCAAGCCCCGTTCTGCCATCCCATTAAGTATGTTACGCGTTACTTTCCCCTGTCCCTCTTTCTCTCTATCCGTCCTCCTGCGAGTATCAGATTTTCTAAGTCCTCCTTCCTCATCACGTGTTCCAGAAATTTCAACTGCCTCTTCCTGAAGTATAAGTTTCCCGTCGTTGTTCACATGTTCAGCTCATGGTATCCTTAGCTAATGCTAAGTTAGCATCCTTCTGTAGAACCACACTTCTGTTGCTCCGAGTCTCTTCTTCATCTTTGCCAGCATTCGCTGTCATACAGGAGTACAGATATCACGTAACAGTTCGGTATTCTTTTCTTTGTTTCCAACGAAATTTTCCTGTCTCTTAGTATCCTGCTTGGCTTTTGGAATGCATCTTTGGCCATCGCAAATTTTCTTTGTATCTCAATGTCGTACTTTCTGTCCTCTGTTAGAACACTTCCCAGATATTTAAATTATTAAATTTCTGTACTTGCTTGATTTTAGTATCTCGTCCTCTAATTTGCATTTTGGGCTCAACTTTTTGCTGATAGACATGCATTCTGTCTTCTTCTTATCTATGCTTAGTCCCTTCTCGCTCTCCTTTGCTACCTTCTGTAGGAGGTTTTGTTACGGAGTTTCCTTTCCGTGATATATCGTTAAGATTGTGACCGATAATGATGAATCCTGGTAGGATTTCTAGTTCTCTTTTATAAACGTTGCTTATGTGATGATATTTTCCACGGGATCTAAAAATCTGTGTCTAAGTCCAGATAAAAATTAAGTTTTTGATTGCTAATTTTCAAAGTAACTAAATCTCACATTAAAATTGACGTTATCCGATTTTCCTCATATTTACCATCCACTTCATATCAAAAATATTAGAAAGTTGGAAGAAAGGATTTTGAGGTGGGTGCCTGAGTTCTGACTACTGGTTTTGAATTTAGTAATAAAATAACATGTAAAATAAATATAGTTTCAAATGTGTAAAACTTTTGTCGACCGAATCTGAATATAGCTATTACAGAATTACCTCCCTTAGATCATAAAATAAACAAAATGGAATCATCTTATTGGAAAGTCTATTCAAACGAAAAAATTTGAAAAATTACTAAATATTCTGATTTGGGATATTTAGATTAAAACTGAAACATACAAAAATAGGTAATGAATGAGTTAATTGTCGAATTTATGCAATAAGAGTTTTAAAATAAAATAAAATCTTTTTTCTTTTTGTGATTAATTTTCTATATGCAGGCGGTTTGTACAAGTTCCAGATTGTTCTAACATCTTTTCCAAATAGATCAAGTATTCCTAACAGTTAAAATAGTGGATCCTTGTGCCGTATTTTGACAAATGCCTTTGCATAATCCTTCTTCGTATGTTGTTCTGGGTATGGCGATAAATTACATCCGGTAGGAAGGCTTCTGATCAGGAGATTGGAGGTTTTGAGGAGTGTGGAACCACCTTGTTGTGATCTCGTGATAATGAGAAATAAAAATTGTGTTGTGATCTCACGATCTCACGATCACGTGAAATAAAAGCAAAACATAATACAAAAAGAAAACGCCCAACTGGCGAAAAATGTAGAATCTGGTGTTTTTTCAACAACCTCTCACCATGAAAGCATGTGAAAATCGATCTCGCCAAGAATGAAGACTAAAGATAAATATTACTTCCTCATATGGAGTATGACCTTATAATAATAGACTTATCACAACAAAATAATTCATTCATTCAACAAGACAGCCCACATATCAGAACATTTAACAACCAGATTACGAGAAATTTTGGACTTACAAAGATGTATAGACATATGTAAGCTGTCAGAAAATGGCACACAGCAGTCCCGAGCCCTAAGACCCGAGGGGGTGAACAGAGTCAATACCAGACCAAGGGGAGAACCGACGACACAAAGACTGAGAGTGTACAAGTCGTGTGCATCACGACATGAACTGAGTAGAGAGTTGTGTCCTGCATTTGGGAAAACGTGTTTCAAGTGCAATGGAAAGAACCACTTTGCTATGAAATGCAAATCGTCGAGGAAAAAGAATGTTCGGGAAGTCGAGACACATCAATGTGGCAGTGATAGCAGCAGTAATAGTTCAGAATATGGAGACATAGACAGCGTAACAAGAAGGGAGAAAGTGAATGCTGTAAGTCAGGAAATCATAAAAGCAGAAATGAGAGTGGAGGGAAAACCAATTGCTTTTCAGTTAGATAGCTGAGCTTCAGTAAACATATTGAATGTGAAGCATTTGATGGGGGAAAATCTCGAACCCTCAAATAAGACCCTTATGATGTGGAATGGGACAGAAATGAAACCATTAGGAGAATGTCGAGTTAAAATGATAAACCCCAAAATTGGACACAAATATGCCGTAAAGTTTGTGGTGGTATAGGAGGATTTTCATCCCCTACTTGGTGCAACTGCAATCCAAAAGATGGAACTCGTTACTATCAATAACGACAAGTTCAGGAGGGTTGCTAGAGTATCTGAACTGGCCAAGTTCGGCATCTAGCATCTGGACAAAATTCTAAGAGAATTCAAGGATGTATTTGAGAATGAGTTCGGTCAGCTACCCGGTGAGGTAACATTTGGAAGTGGACCCAAGCATAACACTTGACAACGTTCGCCACTCCATTTGGACGATTTTGGTGGAAAGTGTTGTCATTTGGAATTGCTCCAGCTCCAGAGATATTTCAGAAGATGTTGTATAACAATGTCGCTGACTTGGAAGGTGTGGTCAACAAAGCAGATGATCTTCTGGTGGTTGAAAAAGGAAAAACAATGGAAGAAGCCAGAGATGGCTGGATCATACGGAGAAAAGGAATCTTTCAGGAAAGTAACCAGTGTTATAGAGAACTATCGAGAACGACATGATGGCTCCCATCCGCAATCAATCATGGGTCCCTCCATACTTTTGCAAAAAATATAAAGTTAGTGAATGACACTTTGATCACAGCAAACCTCTGGTCATCCAATGCAGTGAGAAGGGCAGATTGAAAAGAACTGTTTTCTGTAGTCTATGCACAGATTGAAAAAGAACTGTTTTCTGTAGTCTACGCATGCGAACGGTTTCACCAATATACATTTGGTCAACAAATTACAGTACTGAGCGATCATAGGCCATTGGAGGCGATAATAAAAAAGGAATTGGGGAAGTGCCCAAAGCGCCTGCAGAACATGTTGATGCGGTTGCAAAGATACAATGCCACAGTTCTGTATCATTCGGGTAAGAAGATGTTCCTCGGGGATACACTATCAAGGAGTGAGCGGGGAATATGATGATGAGGATGTCAGGGAAACCGAGTACATTCCAGTGACAGAGAGGAGGCTGTTCGAACTGCGATCGGCCATGAAGGAAGACAAAAGCATGCAACAGTTGCAGCAGGTAATATTAGAATGATGGTCAGATGACAAATTACATTTTGACCCAGAGGTGAGACCATATTTCAGCATGCGAAATGAAATGACGGTACAAGACGGGTTAATTTTTAAAGGAAACCGTGTGGTAGTTCCAACGAGACAGCGGGTTGTTTTGAAAGAAAAATTACATACACCTGGGGGTAGAAGGATGTTGCAGAAGAGCCAGCGAGTGCTTATACTGGCGGTGAAACTAAAAAGCACCACTTTGCAAGACATGGAATACCAGACCAGGTTGTCACTGACAACGGACCCCAATTTAGTGGTCAGGAATTCACCGCCTTTTCAAGAAAGTGGTGTTTTACACATACGCCTGTGAGTCCTTACAACAGCAAAGCAAATGGCAATGTGGAATCAGCGGTAAAGATGGCAAAGAACCTTTTCCGGAAAGCCATGGAAGATAAAGCTGACCCATACCTAGCGATATTGGATCACAGGAACACTCCGGCTAAAGGTCTCCTGTCACCAGAAGCTGATGTCAAGGAGAACGAAAACGCTTCTCCCAACCATGGAAGAGCTGCTAAGACCAGAAATACCCAAGAATCTGAAAAAGACTGTGAAGTACGACAGCAAGAAACAAGAGCAGTACTTTCAATCAAAAGGTGAAATCTCTGCAACCTTTATTTCCTGGAGATGTGGTGCGTGTCAAACCACGTGTGAAAGGACAGAAAGAGTGGAAAAAGGCGATTGAGACTGGATGCGAGGTCATATCACATCAAGGTTGATAGGGAGCTGCGTCGACGAAATAGAGTGGACTTGAAAAAAACAGCAGAAGCAGCCCCATTACTTGCATTGGGCCACCAATCATATCAAGCAAATAGCGAGGCATCAACAGACACAAGACTGTGTACAGAGGTGAATCCTACCCCACAAACACCTCGACAGGGGAATGTAGTGAGGGAAAGGGTGACTCGGGCATCAACCCCAACAAGATCAAATCCAGATACAGTGAGGACTCCTACAACCCCTCAAAATGAGGAGGCAGTGAGAAGAACACGTTCAGGGAGAGTGATCAAGACTCCAGTGAGACTGGAGGACCTCACCAAGTTAAGTAAGTCCAGAGTGAAAGGGCAGAATAATCCCTGTTAGACAAGAGAGTAGTTGGCTGCCTAGGTCACCAAGACAAAGTTGTCTACCATTATTTTAGATATTTTAGATTTTGCAAGAAAAAGACTTGAACTTTATATCTATCTCCTAGTTAGTCTTAGTTAGAAAATCCTTTTCTTTCTTCCAGAGGAGGGAAGATGTTGCATGAGGAACAGGGTCTTCACCGGCAGACGGTGAATGTCCCTTTTTTTAGCCCAGCATGTAGTCTCTACTGAAATAAAAGCATGGCGTAATTAATGGACGTACGGTGTTGGTGTTTTTCAATATCGGTGGTCATCCGTCATAACGAACGTGAAACAAAGACTTATAGTGTTCATAATGTGTCAAGTTCCATTGTAAACAGATGTTGTATGTTATGATTGTCATAAGATTCATCTCCTCTAGGTACGCGTACGGAATGTAAATTTCCATCATTTCCCTGTGGCTAACTTTCCAGAATGGTTTTGCAGGATTTTTAATTAATACTATATCATCTACTTGTATTTTATCATTAAAATCCATATAATGTAGATCTTTGGAACATTCTCTTATACTCAAGAGATATTCCTCATTCCATAATTCTTTGAAGTTAGTTGACAATTTCCCCCTTTCACTGAGAGCCTTTAATAATTGAGACCTGGAAATAGGTTCAATTTCAGGAGATCCTCCAGAATCAATCTACACAGAATTTTCTACATTAACATTAGCATGTAAAAAGGTATTGGGTGTTAATGTTAATAGTTCAGTATCAGACGTACTCCGATATAGGTCTGGAGTTTATAGCTACTTTTTCATTAGATTTGAAGACCGGTCCATGAGAGATCCAATTATATTTTGTAAAGTCATGTGGAGAGACTTCAGTTCTTTCAATAATCCCTTCGGTCTCTTTTTGGTGAAAAATATCGTTATAAGTAGTAGCCAACTTTTTCCCTCGAAAGAATGCATAGTTTTATCAAGTACTTTCAAGGCAACTTGATAAATTGATGACACCGATTTGATCCTGTCTTCGTGCCAGGGTAATTCCATGAAATATGAATTGTCTTTGAACTCTATTGTTTTTTCGAATTTATCTGTTTTGTTTCTGTCGTAATCACTGATACATTCATTCTCATTGAAGGATGAAGTATATGAATCCACAGCAACCATTTTCTCTAAATTACGTTCGACGTTAGATAATTCAAAGGTATCTGAGAATGATTTAGGGTAAGTGAACTCCTTGTTGTTCGGAATAACCAAAAATTATAGTATGGTAGTTGTGGTGTAAACATGGTGTTTATATAGAAAATTTTGTTCCCGAAAGGGCAATTCCACTTGGGATTTTCTACGCCAAGCCATTCGTACATTTAACATTTTTGGTATCTTCCATATGCTGGAAAATGCCGTCCCCAGAATTCCCTGAATGTTTATTATGAGAAAAGGCTAATTTATAATTTAATCTGGTCAAATTCGTTATCACTTGTCTGAAATCATCAAATTTATCGTCCAACAAAACGGGAAGAGGAAATGGTCTCCCTTTGTCTATTTGAACCAAGTCGTTTTAAGCGTAAAGCCAAAAACGACTTCGTTTAAATTTTATTGAAATTACTTGTGTAAGTTTTTACTTGGTAATCGCCGGGAGTTAGACTCCAGTCAGGACATCTTAACCTTTTTAATATTCCTTTAGAGAAATATGACCGTTGGCTACCTGTGTCCAATAAGCAGTTTATAGATACTTTCTTGGTGCTCCAATATAACATGATTTCTACGATAGGCAAACATTAAAGGACTTTCTTTATTTGTACTGGCGCTTACATGAAAGAGATATCCTCTTCTTACGATTATTGCATAGTAGCATTATATGTTCCTTAGATGAACATCGTTTACAGGGAAGGAATAATTTATTCTGACGCCCTGAGCAATCCTCAGACTATTACTGGAGCATAATACATAAATTCAAATATTTGTATCTAGCCGTTCGGGTTTCGAAGGTAGCAAATTTTACACCTCTCCATGGGGTGACTACGTGATGCACGATTTATATGGCGTCCCATTAGAGCTGATGGCGAAATTCTGTAACGCCGCAACATTATTTTCCTTTCATTCTGAATTATTATTTTTAATATCCTTTTACACGGAAGGGCTTCTTATTCTTCGTTAATGTGCAGAGGTCTTCATTATAATTCTCAAATACATCCTTTAAGGAACGGTAACTGCTATCTACTCTATGAATGATTTCCCTCCTTGAATTATGGGGTAGCTTATCAAATATGATGTGGTTTACAAGTTTGAATCCAAAGGAGTCTTCTTCAAAAATATCTATATGATACGAGGTTCTCAACTCGGACAAATCATCCCCCACTTCGGCAAGTTTATGTTTAACATTCACAAAATTGGGGTCGTATTTAGGAGAACTCGTTATTATTTGTTTGAAGATCTCATGAATTATAAAAGGCACATTCAAAAATTCTTTCGTTAACAAACTTATAGTCATGTCGTAATTGCCTTCTTCTAAGGTAAGATGTGATATTAGCTTGTCGCGGCCGCCATTAGCCGCGCCTTAGAAAGACGACCTTGACCTTCACAACTCTTGATCTCGCAGATTTAAGTCAAGCAACATGCGAGAAACCGGACGACTAGTCCAATATGAGTCCAAACCGTACCTCATGAGCATCGGATTAGGCAGCGCTTTTTCAAACATCGAACAACATTGAGATTAATTTAATATCTACGGTTTTCTACTCCCTCTAGCCAGGGAGTACTTGAATACATCGCTCCACATATTATCAGCCCCTTTTTTCGTCCAAATCCGCGCTGCTCGTCCTGGGACCTCAGGAAGAGAGGCAATCGCAGCCTGAGAAGCTGAAAGAGGTGCAAGCACAACATGAAGGGGTGTAGCTACCGAATGAAGGCCAGAAGCAGCGGCAGCAGCAGCCAAAACAACAGCAGCAGTAGCAAAAACAACAACAGCAGCAGCAAAAACAACAACAGCAGCAGCAAAAGCAACAGCAGCAGCAGCAAAAACAACAACAGCAGCAGCAGCAACACCACCACCACCAACAACAGAAGCAGCAAACAGAAAATAATGAGGTGGATAGAATGCCTCCACGGGGCTAGCCTTGATTTTCTCTTTTAGGTCAAGCCTACGTCACATCGGGGTGGTTTCCTGAGGAGCCCTCCCCCTGGTTAGGTTAGACAAGCTTTTGTGTACCTAGTTAATGTGAGTAAGTGTTGTTCCTGGCCACTTTTTTGGTTATGATCCAGTTTGAGATTCCCAACCTCCCCAGTTTGTTTTGCCCCCACCCCCTTTTTATCTTGTCTGGGTCAGCGTTATATTCTCCCATGCCCGTACGATTTTTTATCCTATTCCCACTCCTTCTTGAGCTTCTTGATTTTGTCCAATAGGCAGAATACAGCGGCCTCTTTGTTTTTGAGGGTTGGACGGGCCCTACTAACATCTGTTATGTTTAATTTGAATTATGTTTACATTTTAGTTTATTATTGGGTTCATCTCCCTCCCCTCTCATCCTTCATTATGAGATTTTTATGTATTATTTATTATCATTAAATTTTTATGGCATGGGGCGCGTTTTGTAGGTCCCCCCTTGTGAGGATGTGGTATTATGGTGTGAGAAGGATTGATTGGTGATGGATGAGTTCTTGTGGTGAATGGGCAAATTGTAATGTATGAATGGGTTGTGAATCGAATTAGCTAGGTATAAGATAGTGAAGACCAGCCTCACCCCACCTTTTCAGGCTTTGTGCCACAATTGTATTTTTCGATACAATAAATATACTGGATCAAAGTGTAGTACGCTACCTTTGTGAGCATCCGTTTGCTTTGTCGAGAGAATACACTTCGGCGCGATCCCGTCTCCGCGGTCGATCCGCCCTGGAAGACGTATCACCTCTCTGACCAGCTTCGCCAAGTGTTACACTTCGGCGCGATCCCGTTTCCGCGGTCGATCCGCCCTGTGAAGTTGTATCACTATACTCACTCGGCCCTGTTTAGGGACTCGTCCTAACCGATACAACGAATCTCGTGCGACATCGATCAACCTGCTGCTGTTCCTGACCATTCGCCCGTCTGGCAGTCGACCAGCTACCGCCGACTTTCAACTTTACATTCGTTTCGCCGATACGACCGAAACCAACTACCCCTAAACAAAACCAGTCATACCACTGTAGGGCGTAACCAGGTAAATAACTCTTTAAAAGGACAGTTTTGCTTTGTTAGAATTGATGGAATTAGTACAATTTTTAAACTGTGCTATAAAATTTTTAAATTCAAATTTAGACGGATTGATGCCGCTAAGAGTAGCACCCCATAATTTGGGATTTGAGATCAGTGAATGGCGGTTGATTAAGAAACTGGCTTCGCTTACATGGGAAATACTAGTTTCTCGAACAGATTCCTTCATGCAGCAAGCCGATTATTGACACTGACTCGAAAACCAAAGTTGTTCTTTTGTTCAGTTTAAAAACCACTTTCTTCCAACTCCAGATTGACTTTGATACAAATCTCCTGGGTTTTGCCAAAGCTCAAAATTTCACCTTGAAGATTTTATATAACGGCTTCTATATTTTTAAATGATTTTTTCCTTCAGGTTTTGTTTTTATTTTGTGTCCATAATAATCTCACTGAATTTTAAAGGCAAACATTTATTTTTATATATAATTGGAGGTTATTTTGTTACAATTAATACAGGAATAGATGTGTCATCAGCATAAATATCGATTTGGAAACTAATTGAGAAGTCGTTGATGAAGATAAGAAACAACGTATGTCCAAGGATAGAGGCCTAAGGGATACCGGCATTAATGTGAAAGGACCTAGAGGTGTGGCCGTTCAACACAGCTCGTGTTCTAGATCCTTTCACATTAATGCGAGGTCCTTTATATCATAAAAATGCTAGACCTCAAAACATAATGCAAACCCTTTAAAACATTGAAAATGTTACCGTCAGATTAAAAAAAACAATTAAAAAATCGATCAATAAATAATCAATGAATAAGCCGGAAAATACAGACACGCAAAAATATTCGGACCGCTATCGGTTGTGGTGACAACTACACGGTAAACTGAAATATATAATAGCCAATTCCCAATTAATTAAAAAAATAGCAACGCTTTAATTTTGAGCACCACATCTTTAGTCTGTAACATTATCGACATATATATTTACCAAAATATCGGGTATATCTGAATTATTTAATTTTTTTTTTTAAAAGAGTACTGATTATTTATATATTCATTTTCATATACATACATACGCGCACATATACAGAAATATTTTTATAATATCAGTATATATATACATTTAAACATATCAATCCACACTTATTCATTTTACTTGTTTTCATTTTTTACTTGTCATTATAGGAAATTCCCCGATTATCACAAAATTTCGAAAATAGAAACCTTTGCAAAAGTCATCGACCATTTATTTACTTTACGTTAATTTCTTAATTATGCATTTAATTTATTCAATTAATTTACATTATTGATTCTCAGTGAACATCAAAACATCAAACACATTTTTACACCGAAATTGCGACGATCACATATTAAGATAAATTCAGTAAATATTATCAACAATATTTATTTATTAATAAATTAATAATGTATTGATTATTTGCTTTATTTATTTTATATTATTTTATTTTTATTTATTTATTTTATTTCAATTTTTAACACTAATCGTGAAATTTCAAATTTATTCTTAAACGCATAACATTTACCTTTAAAAATACACTTTCAATTTGTAATATATTGATTTATATTACTATTGCACTGGTATACAACAGGCACGTCAAACTCAGGGCATATTGAGGGCCGCGTCGGCGATATCTGCAGCCGCGAGGGTCGCACCTGCTTGCAGTCTTACATTAATCACAGCTAGTGGTAGCTAAACTTTAAATACAAAATACTTACAATACAAGGTAGTACAATTAAATCATTGGCATCGCTTTAGACAAACTATTTTCGATATATCAGGTTGAAATGTCTGTGTAGATCCCACTTTGATCAAAGCATATTCATCAGTTAATCTAGTTCTGTGAGACGTTTTTATGGCCTTCATAAACGAAAATAACTGCTCACAGACATATGTGGAACCAAACATCGCCATAGTCTTTGTGGCAAACTTTCTGAAGTTCTTAAATGTCTGAGAAAAATCAGAGTACTCCTACTTCTAGATACTTTCACTTCAGTGTTGATTTAGCCTGCTTTTCCAGTAGTTCCATCTGTAGACTTTCCTAGTGAAAAGTGAATGGTGCTGAGAATAATGCAAACTGATCTTCACAAGATGAAAAATCACAAAATCTTCGCTGAAATTCCTTTGATAGCAACTCCAGGTAACTGTCGTACTTAGCAAAGATAAATACAGATTCAGTATTGGCAGTTTTTTTTTCAATTCCTTGCACATAGGAAAATGAATCAAGTTTTCATGTGACAACTGTGACTTCAATAAAGCTAAACTTGAGTGATGAGCTTATTTACATTGTAATTTCAAATTAAGGTCACTTAATTGGGTAGTAATATCCACTAAAAAAGCAAGGTCTAAGAGCCAGCTTTTATCTTTCAATTCATCTATGCTTTGACCCTTCATTTCCAAAAGACTTCTGTGTAGAATGGAGCATTTGTGAATTGATTATTCACGTCTTCCAGTAACTGGATACACTGACGGTAATGCAGAGCACGAGCTCTGATATAGTTCACTGTTTTTATGACAAAACTCAACACATGATCTAATTTTAAAATCTTAGAACATAAGTTCTGTTGATGAATTATACAGTGAATATGCTTGAATGTTGAATCTGGATATATGTTTTCTATTTTTGTACCTAACTTGGCAGCAACACCATTATGTCTCCAAAACATATTGGCAGCACCATCAGTTTACACAAGTTTACTCAAATAAAGGCCATACTCATGGAGAAGCTGTTTAACATTCTCAAAAAATGTCTTGGCTTGTTGTAGTATCATGCATTGGGACCAGTTCAATTAGTTCTTCATAAATTTGAAATTCATTGTCACAAACCTGATGAAAACGGCGAGCTGTACTATTCCAGCTATGTCAATAGAGCAATAGAAAAATGTTCAAAACTTGTTGATAAAGTCTTTAACTGTCGACTCAAATCACCTGACATTTCAGCAATCCGTTTAGCAACATTGTTTCTACTTAATGAAATGTCTTGAAATAAGTGTGACTTCTCTGGAAATACAATTTCAGCTGTTTTTACAAGACATTGCTTTATGAAATCTCCTTCACTGTAAGATTTTTCATTGATGGAGATAATTTTACAGAGTTCAAAGCTTACAGTAACAGAACTAATGTTGCCTTTCTGAATTTTTGTAAAGCAACTCTATTTCTGCTGTGTTAACTTAACCTTGAATTCCTTCACTTTTGAAACACGCATATCTCTTCATTTACCATAAGATCGATGGTTTGTTTCATAATATCTTTTCACATTATATTCTTTTGGTGTCGCAATGCAATGATTGCAAATCAAACAGTTTATCTTTCCATTAACAGTGGTACAAAAGTACTGCAATTCCCACTTTTCTTGAAACACGCGTCCTTCTTCAGTTAATTTTCTCTTTTTACGAGATAGAGTAGAATTCGGCATTTTTAAGGCAAAATATTACAAAATTACGAACGTTTTCACTTTACATTTGTCCTTACTTAGTTGTCAAGGATGATCATGTGATTAACAGGAAGTTAAAAATAGTCGCTGACAATCGAAAACAAAAAAAACATAGATTAATAGAGATAGATTAAACAATCTAATCATACCACTGTTTTTAATAATTTGAATTACCAACATAGATAGAATTCTCGATATACCACGGCTATAGAAAACCCTGAAGGCCCCCAAGATACATGTAAAGGGTCGCCAGTTTGACTCACCGGGTCTACAACACGAAAGCTTCAAAAATAAAAACTAACCAATCTTGGCCCAGGAAATAAAAATGATATCCAAAATTATTGATTGGCTCGAGATATTGTTGTCTTTGTCGGATTAATTATTATTCTCCTAATAAGCTTATTATTATTCCCTTTTCCACTCAGGTTTTCACATATTTAATTGACCTGTGAAAAATGTCCCGTGAATGTCTAACAAAGCCGATAACTTTTGCTATGTATGTGGCGAAGTGACTTTTGTATATCAAAAGCGAAATATAACAGCTGTTGGGAGAAAAGTTTACCAACTATATTTTGGATGGAATATTGGAGACTAAGGCAAGAAGTGCGCACCATACATATTCTGTAATACCTGTGCAACAAATCTCAGTCAATGATTAACCAGGAAAAAATGTATGCCTTATGCCCATGATTTGGAGAGAGCCAACCGATCATGTCACTCAGTTCTTAAAAAAACTTTATTGATTTCGTTTTTATCTATCTTAATAATTTAAACATTTTTTTTAAATTAATTCTATTTTTTATTAATTAGTTCATATTCGTAGTTAGTTTATTTTTTATTTACACTGGTTTAACCACTGGTTTAACTTCTTTTGCTTTTTTCTTTCTTTATTTTCTCCCCCTCTCCCGTTTGTACTTTTTGCTTTACGGTCACGGTCCAATCTAATAGGAGAACAAATTTTATGCGCATCTTAATATCAATCTTGTTAAAACCTTGGTGTATAGAGCGCTTAAAATTTGTTCTCCTATTAGATTGGACCGTGAATTTGAAAACATTAGGGAGATTTTCCTTAGTAACGGCTATCCGGAGGCCCTTATTGACTATATTATTAGTAAGAAGACTAAGGAATTTCATTCCCCTAAAATCCAAGGGCCTTCTAAATGTCCGGTATATTTGAAGATTCCCTGGATTGGGGATAGGGGTCCGGGCTTAATTAAGCAGGTTAGCAAGTCGGTTTCCGGTTGTTTCCCATCAGTTGCTTTACGTAGCATTTTTCGAACTAGGTCTGTGTTTCCGTCTTTTCGCAAGGATGTATTGCCCTACATCAAATTGAGTAATTTAGTACATGAATTTAATTGCCAGTGTGCTGCTGGTTATGTGGGGCGTACAACCTTGCATTTGGAAACTAGAATCAATCAGCATGTACCTTCAAAATACGACTTGGTAAGATAGATAGAATATGCTATCTTCCCCCATGAATATGGAATCGGCTATTGCTCAACATTTAGTTGAGAATATAGCCTGGGCCAAGTTGTTTAAAAAAAGTGGTTTAAAATTATTCATACAGCCGATTCAACAATCATTTGAAGATTTTGGAATCGGTCTGCATAGGATTAAGGAAACCTTCTCTCTGCCGGCAGAAAGAATTTGTAAAGTCTCTTAATCTGTTGGGGATATTTTATTTTAACTGTCCCTCGCTAATTTATTTACACGATTATTTCCCCTCCCTCGTTACAAATATATACACTTGTTTGTTATTTTAGTGTGTTTCCCCCCTCTTTTTGCTCTTCATTGTCGTTAATATTCTTTTCGTTGATCCAACGATTGTCTCCTGTTGGCTGAAAGGGCCCTAGAGACTTTTAAAATTAAAATCAATACATTCCTTGTTTTTAAAACTATATATATATATATATACACGCTTACTGGTGTTGAATATTTGTTCGAAAAGAGAATAGTGGTCGACAAGCGTACGCTCAAAATTTGTCGTTCAACGAAAGACACAGTCATAAAAACACCTACGTCCCTAGGAATTAAACCCCAAAGAGTAATTAAAAGAGCCGGATTTTTCATGTGATACTCACTGCTTCACACTGCCGAAGATTGTATCGAAATGGCGAAGCGAGAATTGGTCACGAAAGATTTAATTTTACGTAAAGAATATGAAGGTCGGCCATATTTGAGGTCCCTCTCCAGGTGCATTTCGGCCAAATTTTAGGTGCCACTTCTGAAAACCTGAACGGGAGATAGAGCTTTGACGTCTTGCTCGATTGTTTGGACTTCGTCTCCGTCCCCAACTGTTTGGAATTTAGCGGCCGTAAAATGCCGGTCATTGTGACCGGAAGAAAGCCTACTTGTTGGAGGTGTGGAGAGACTGGTCATCTCTCCTCCTGTCCAGGAAAAAAGGCCTCTAGAATTCCGGCCACTGGCGACCAAAATCCCCCTCTGTCCAATACTGTTAGTTCCGCGGTGCCTGTAATGGGACTATCAACAACATGGACCGGTGCGGAAAAACCCTTGGTTGTGGCCTCGCTCACATTCTCCAAAGTGAAGAGAATGGTGTGTCATTGGTAGGGACAGAGCCAAACAGCGGGGCATCAGTCCCAACATAACCCTAAGGACAATGGCACCTACAGCCCCATTCCTTCTATCAATTCTAAGGGCGAAGCCCCGGCATCGTATGCGGTATCAGCATCAGTACAAAAGAAAAACGAACCCGGCTGGGAGAAAATCGAAAAATTAAGGCAGGTAAAAGAACATTTGGAGGCTAAACAGGAGAAAAAAACAAAGCCGCTGCAGGTACCGGACCCCTCATCTTCTGCCACCTCTTCCCCAACAAGCAAGAAAACATCCTCCAGCACCACCTAAATCACTGATCAATACGCCGTCAAAATCAAAAACATCGCAAACATCAATTCAAGATATACCATTACCACGGCCATCACCTTACAAAAACACACCTATGAGAACTCCTAGAGTTACTCCTACTCTGACTCTTCTGATTTCCCTATGAGAATATATAGCTGAAAGAGAAATAGAAGTACGGAAGCACCTGAAACTGGGGAAAAAAAGGAAAAGGAAAATTAAACCTCCATACTTGCCCGGGGAAGATGTCTGCCGCGTATCCCGGGGCAGACAGAAAAGGTTTTGGGGCAAACCCGAAACCCAAAAAACTTAAAGGTCTTGTGGAATTTCCGACATATTAATGGCAAGCATATAGAAGTACCACAAAATTTTAAAAATGCCAAAAGAGTATTGACAGTGGTGCAATCTAGCCCGAGTACGCGGGAGGTTTGGGGCATGATTGAGGAGGCCAACATGTCTTTGAAATTGGAGCCCCAGCGGTATATATGCTTTATGCTCATATGACAGAACTGAAAAAGCACTGTACAAGGAGGCTCCCGGTTTTCGTTCACCCATCCCTGTATAGAGCTCTAAAACTTACATATACTGGGGACATTGGCGACCTGTCTCTTGATGATGCCATCAAGAATGAGATGGGCACTGGATCAGTGGAACAGGCCGTCAGTGTTCTCACCCCAGCCATGTTCAATACGGAAGAGCGACCCTAATCGGTTTGATAATGTCTCTCTGGTTAGCTACTGTGAATGCCTGGGGCCTATGGTCAGAGTCTCACACGGCGAAACTCTCTCGTGGCCTTCGGCGTCTCGGGGTGAATATATATTGTGTGCAGGAGACCCGGTTTTCTTATTGCGCTTATGAAGGCATTCTGCCTAGGGGCTTTTTCCTCTATTCAGCATGTTTTTATGGACGCTCGAGAGGTGTCTCTTGGCTAGTGAGGAAGTCTTTGAAGGCTGTGTGTACTTTTTGTCTTCGCAGATCCGACAGGCAGTCCTTGCGTTCTGGATCTTACCATAAAAGATAAGGCTCTTCGTCTCATTGGGGTTTATGCGCCCAATGTCCATTCTGAGAGGATAGATTTGTTTCCGCAGATCGAGCCGTTTTTGACGACATCTCGTCGGGCAGTTTTAGCGGGGGATTGGAATGCCGTCCTTGACCTCGATATAGCTCGTATAGGGTCAAATTCAAGTACTAACACCAGGGACGAGAAACCATTTCGAGACTTTATCAATAAGTTCGATCTTGTCGATAAGTACCGGAATGAACACCCTCGGGAAGAAGTGTGAACTTGGACAAATAAGGGCGGCTCGGCTATTGAGGTACGTTCTAGTTACCTCGACCGAGTTTTAGTCAGGAGAGTCGATGTAGGGCTCTTAGATTGTCCAAGTTTCCATTATCTAGTTTATTTGGATCATAGACTTGCCTGGGTCCGTGTAAAATTAGGATGGCTGGCTACTGGAAATTGAACTCATTATTTGGTGAGAAAGATTTCCGGGACCAGCTGCTACTAATGATGCAGAGGGAACTGAGCGGACTGTAGATGGGAATACCTCCTTACTTATCAAGAAAGTAGTGAGGTAGTTAGGGCTCGGTTAAAAAGGATGTCCTCTGAGGCGCCGAATATGGCCGCTAAATTGCGTGCAGAGGAAGCTCGGAATGCTTCTCAGCAAGATATTGCGTGCGTCACATTGTCGGATAAGCGAACCGTAACTACAAACGCGGGCATAAGTGAGGCTTTTCGTGAGTACTTTAAGGAGCTTTTCTACAGGGAGCCCGGTCTGAGCCCTGCTCAGTTCGACGCCTATTTAGATGACTTTCCCTGCATTGAGGCAGCTGAAGCAGCAAGTGCGAGGGGTCTATACCCCAACGCTTCACCGGGGTGGGAGTGATCAAGTTGAATCACAAGAGAAAGTACGGTGGGGATGGGTTAGGTAACTTTCGCCTTTTAACTATGTTAAATACAAAGTTAAAGATTTGGGCTAAGGTCTTAGCTAACCGTTTGAAAGCTGTGCTGTCTAATCTGATTGGCTCCGAATAGACTTGTATTGTGAAGGCCAGGACTATTTAGGACAACCTTCATATAGTACGCTTGATCATCGAGCAAGTCGACAGTAAAACCGCGCTGATGAATTTAGACCAGTCCAAAGCCTTCGATAGGGTTGACCATCGATTTCCTTTCGGCGGCCGTTTTCGGGCCGTACTTTTGCACCTGGATCCGACTTCTGTATGCGACTCCTGGTGCGTTGGTAGAAGTGAATGGGATACGATTGGAGCCTTTCGTATTGTCTCGCTCCATTCGTCAAGATTGCCCGCTTTCGACTATGCTTTACGTTCTTGCGTTGGAACCTTTCCTTCGCAAGTTAAAGACGAATCCGGTCCTACGCGGAATTTCCTTACCTAGTGTATCACCTCGGCCAAGTATTCTGCCTATGCTGATGAGATTTCGGTTCTTGTATCGAGCAAAGCCGAGATTGACGAAGTCAGCAAAGAAATCGGTGGTTACGAGATGTGGAGGAGTCAAAGCCGCTAGGGTATCTCGAGAGATCTGTTGTCTCCACCCTTCTGAATGAGGTCTGGGTATGCCTAGCATTGAGATTCGTCAATGTATGCTTCGCATCGCGTTCCTCAATCAAATGTGTCGCAATTCGAATGAGAAGGGCGACTTCTGGAAGGAAGACGCCCTAAGAACTTCCCATTCCTGAGAATATGCACTCATGCGAGGAGGAGGCCAGCCGTTTACACGAGCCGAATGTTCTTTCTATCGCGAATGTCGTCTTGCTCTA
Source organism: Acanthosepion pharaonis (assembly GCA_903632075.3). NCBI lineage: Eukaryota > Metazoa > Mollusca > Cephalopoda > Sepiida > Sepiidae > Acanthosepion > Acanthosepion pharaonis. The sequence continues at coordinate 222,170 of CAHIKZ030002973.1, forward strand.
AAACGCCTTTTATGGGCGTCGGATGTCTTCTCCAACATCTAGGCGTTGTCTCGTAGACCATTATATAGGTGTTATTCAGGAGGTCCATTCGTGATGATCTGTTTCGCCAGGGTTGAAATGCCTCAATAACGATGAAGCATCACTCACCTAACTGGTGATTCGTGGGGACCTCTGGGTCGCCAAAAGACTTTGTTCAGCGGGCTTGGAGAAATCTCTAAACTGCCGACGCTGTGATGGAAAGGTCGAGACACTAGGTCACGCCTTCTTTCATTACAGGTTCGTAGCGCCGTTGTGCAAGTTTGTTGAAGGCCTCATGGTTCGCATACTCCTTGAGGCCTGTTCTGCATGTAGCAAGGTGGCGCCACCGTTGACAAAGACTGAGCACTACGTGTTCTTTTGGTTATGAGATTTGTGATTTCGACGTCACGTCAGTAGGGATTCTATGGGGGCGAGAAGTTCCCTTCTTCCCAACGAATCTTGTACTTTAAGCATCAGCCGACTTAAAGTTGCACTTTGATGTCGGTTACTCATTAGGATATTGCCCTAATTGATATTGGAACCCCGCTCGAAATTAGGTTCGTTTAGTGGATTTTTTCCTTAGTTTCTTCAAGTTAAATTGGCTAGGGGTTGTACGCTCATTGGCACTTTTTATTTCTGCATCCACTTTTTTTTTAGTTTAATTCCCTCTCTCCTCCTCCGTTAGGTGGTCAGTGATGTCAGTTCTTTTGTGGGTGCGGGGCGCCTTTCGTTTGGGGTTTGAGTTTCGTATTTGTTGTTGTGTTTGAATGAGTGCTTGGGATGAACGACTGTTTTATATTGTAAGACGCGCACTGACTTCGTCCAGTTAACTGATGTTTCTGCTACAATTAAGGATTGGGGGCGATATAACTAACACTATTTTATTTAGTTTCTTGTAAATAGTTTTGTGTCATTTTTTTAAAAATATTCATTGGAGATTAGATTTTTAATTTATTATCATATTCCCCTCCCCCGCAGACATGAATTATATATATGGGGACGAGTTAGAATTTTTATAGAGACATTGGTGGATGTAGTGAGAATGTTAAGTAAGAATGCATTGTTTTGATGTAAGGAATATTGTAGAATGTTTGGATCAGTGATTGTGGCTAGCTAAGTTTGAATATAAGACAGAAGAAGACCAACCTTTTTTCCCATTCACCATTTTGGCCTTATACCACATTTTGTATTTTTATACAATTCAATATGGCTCTTTGCTATCGCACCAGGACTTTTTAAAAATTTAAACGCAGTCAAGATCTCCTCAATTTACAGTTGAGCTGGCTAGATGTAGCCGTAAATTTGATGCTAACAGTTTCTTTTCTCGCACTTTTCGCTTGTGGAACTCACTTGCGGCTCCCCCCTTCCCAGCCAACTTTAATCTTCAAAAATGTAAATACAATGTCAATCGCTATCTCTTGATTACTCTTTTTGTTCTCGCTCATTATCATTAGTCCTGTTTCCGTTTCTATTTTTTCTACACCCATTAACCACTTATGTCTTAGGGTGAACTCGATTAAAAATAATGTATTCACGAAATTCTTTATAGGTGAATTCGCTTCCAGTCTTCCGTCGATGTGACAATATACCAATATATGGCACTTTGTAGTTTTGTATATAAATCTGTGGCCACATTCACCCCAATAAACATTCTCTTTAATCTAGCCTTAAATCTTAACCTCTCTTAAGAAAGGGCGCTATTATACACTATTATACTATAGCTACTTAACCTGCACTTTCCGATTTCGCAATAATCTCTACTTCTGATCCTAACCGCTAGTTTCCCCCAGATGTCTTTTAAGGCTCTTTATTTTCAGCGGTTGCTTCTCTTCTGAGCTACCAGTAGAGGAGTTTGGGCTTCTTTTTTAGATTATAGAAGAGGGTGGTTAGATGATTGTGTAAAAGTGGGGCATTTTGATTGGGAAGGGTTTTGCGAAATTAATATGGGTGGGAAACAGATTCAATCTCCATTTTAGAATTATTTTCTCGCCGGATTTGTTTTTTGAGTTATTGTTGTGTCACCTTAACAGTTAGTATGTTAGTGGCAGTAGTTGACCGTGGGAAAAACGGAATAGTGAACAAAGTAATTACCGCCGCTGACCTATTCTTTGGTTTGTCCAAATATCTTCTTTAGGCCTCCTCCTGGTACAGCTACTGCACCCATTTGTTCTGTCAACATATGATTGCAAGGATTCTATTGAACTCTGTGCTCAATGTAGAAGAATTATCATTTTGTTGAAAGGATAAGCTCGATTGGTGGTTCAACTTAGTTTTTAATTCAAGTATGTAATCAAAGTCTACATGGATACAAAATTATTGGACTAGCTTGCATTTGTAACACTTGAGATACAATAAATTATTTCCGTTGTGTTATTTCTGCTACTTAATAGTCGAGATGAAAAAGTGGAGGTGCAAAAAACAAATTAGGGAGGTTGGGAATCTCAACTTGGATCATAACCTCCGACAAGCCGAGCCGCTCACTCAGTGGATCATTCGCGGTCCCCTCCACTAGTTCCCGATAGAAGACTCTCCTAGTTCGAAAAAGGTCACTGGACCAAAGAATCAAGGCCGATCGACACTCGCGAAGGAAATCCGATCGATCCCGAGGCTTACGACGGGGCTCAACCCGCGAGGTAAAGGGAAGGCGTCCTTTACAATCCCCGCCATAATCGAATCCCCTGTCAATCCGCTGCATAGGAAAGCCAGCTTCGAGGCGAGCTTGTGATTCGCCAAGTGCGGCATTCCCAGCCCCCATGACACGGACATTGTGCACAAACTACGCTGTCGACTTTATACTTGCGTCCCCTCCATAAAATGGAGAATAGCAAATGCTTGAGCGCTTATGCCGCTTACAAAGGGAAAGTACAGACAAGCGGTAAAGGACATGAAGAAAGATGTACACGCATCTGCCCTGCCTTTCACGGACAACCTACTTCGACGCCAAGTCTGACCGGCAGCGCCGACCTTTAACCGTACTTCTGACTATTTTTTCTTCAGCTGGAGGTCGGGTCCAAACCACACTCTGAGAATGCGGACAGGACCACATGAACAAATAAGAATGAAATCATCAGTTTTATAAATATCAGAACCTTTTAGAAAAGTGGGAAGTCTGTGAAATTTGCTATTCATTCTCAGCAATTGCCACCAGACCTCTCTATATAAACAGGTAGATACATGAAATAATAATGATGATGATTCAGAAACTGTTAATGCAACATTTATTCTTCTGTTTCTCTTTAAGTATGACAAGGCTACGTGGCACTTCACCTCTGGTCATCTTGCACGATTGACACAAAAGAAATTTTAAATATCATAGAAAATCGTTGTCAAGTATTGAAAATGTATAGAGGCGATTTTTTATTGTCCGGGTACAAGTCACCTCATTTAATTCTAATGAACATAAAAAATGCCAAGTTATAAAACAATAAACTGAATTTTATCTTTGAAATCCAAAGAAACTAATCAAAAAGTATAAGCACAACAAATACAACGACATGAACAGCATGAATACTGCTTTGAATTGACAATGATCTTGAATTTTTGGTAACTGGTGATCCTGTTTTACAAAAATAAATTGATGATTTATATTCTAATTTTAACTAATATAGACATTAAGTGGAACAAAACATAATTTCTCGAAATTTCTTAAAATTCACTACCGTACCGTAACAGATGGTCTCTCCGCTTAAGAAGATTTTAAACCAAAATTTCGAACGTTCTAAAAAAGATCAAAAATATAATTTAATAATAAAAATCCATTGATCTTTCCTCTTAATAATAACAAAGATTTTGATGATAAAACTTATTATTTTTATTAAGTTTAGGGCATTTGTTCATGGTATGCCCATTTTTAGCGAATCAGTGGAGGTACCTATATTAGGAGAAAACATTATCTACCTGCCATTAATGTCAACTTGTCAAGAACACATACAACAGGGAAATACCGTTCTATACTTCGATGCTAAAACTAAAATCTGCTTTTTAAACTACTTTACGTAGACCGTATTTTATACTGCATAAATGACGTCATTTAAAATGACATTTTTTAGACAGTCAATTATATCACGAACACACCCCTTTTGACACGTCATCAAACATTTGCAGCATATCTCCATAAATTGCACAAAATCATCAGTTCAATGTCTACTCCCCCTCACTCATCCACCTCTTCTCTGCCGCACCCTGCCAGGGAAAAGAAAAAGAAATATTTCCCTGGCCCCGAGTCTATTTGTAAAGTAGACAGAAAGGAACTAGAGAAGAAGCTGTCAAAGCAAAAAAAGACCTCAGCAATTTCCCTGATGCCCCTTGGCCCTGCGTAAGAGACACTGGCAGCTACCCGAGGATGTGGACTCACCTCTACGAGGCTAAAGACGCTTTCCTCAATATTAGAATGATGATGACAGATTCATCATACCTAGATAAACTGAGACAATTTTGTGCTGGGAGGGTTCCCGTCATACTCCTTATATAGAGCAGCAAAATTAACTTACCCTATGGACGTCGGCGCGGGAATGTCCTAGATGGAGGGATGACGTCGGAGATGGGCACAGGGAGTCTGGGACAACACGTCGAGGTCCTTACCAGTGCAGATTTCCGCCCGGTATGTGAGTAGGTCTTTTTTATTTTTCAGGCTTAAAAGGTGTCAATGAAGTTAGACAGTATGAAGGTGAATGGCTTTGGGGATCGGGATAAGGCTGCCCGCCCGCTTCGTGACCTCTTGTCTTTTGGAGTGGATGTCGCCGCGATCCAAGAGACCCACTTTGTTTGCAACGTCGATGCTTGTGTGCTGTCTAACGACTTTGTCGTCTATTCAGCATATGGGGACCAACAGGTCAGAGGGGTTGCTTTGCTGGTTAACCGTACCCTGGATGCGAGGATGGACCTTGTTCATGTTGATGTCGAGGGCCGGTTGATCGTGGCCGATATTGCCGTGAAAAGTGGTTCGTTCGGAGTCGTTGCGGTTTATGCGCCCAACGACCGAGAAGACAGGGTCTAGTTTTTTCGGCGGTTGGGGTCGTTCCTGGTGGATTCAAAGCGCCTAGTCTTAATGGGGGACGGGAATGACCTTCTGGACCCCACGTTAGATAGGGGGCGGGGAGCAAGCGAGGAAAGGGGCGATCGTAGCTTGGTGGATCTGATCGACGAATTTGGTCAATAGATACCGGGTCGATCACCGGGGAGGGGGGAATGTGGACGTGGGCCCTTGGCCGTATACCCAGGTGGTTAGCTACCTGGATAGAATGTTAGAGGAGCCGACGTAGACTTGCTAGATTTTGCCTCGTTCCAGGTAGGCTATTCGGACCACAAACTTGTTTGTGCCCGTGTGGCGTAGATTGTAGGCCTAGAATGGCTGGTTACTGGAAGTTCAATCTGTCTTTACTGGACAGGCGGGACTTCCAGGATCAGCTGACTAGCTTAGTGCAGCGGGAGTTAGTGGGGACGGCTATCGGAAATAGATGGTGGGAAAGACTTAAGTGTAGGATTAGGTCCTTCACCACTGATTTCAGCAATCGGCTCACCCTAGATAAAGCTAACAAGGTGAAGGCACTTAAGGCTAGTTTTTCCCGGGCGGTGGCTAGGGGGTCCCTTAGAGATAACTTTAGCTAAGGAGGTCCTGGAGCGTTTGACTAGCGAGCGCTACATGGGCCAGGTAATTAGACATAGGTTAAGCAAGATGGCGTCCGAAGCTGTGAACATGGGCTCAGAATTGCGCAAGGAAGAGATCCGTCGGGGTTCCGGTCGTTACATTCGTGAAGTCAAAAACCCGGAGAGGCATACTCTTCGGGCCACTGACGACATGTGCAAGGCGTTTCGGCGGCATTTCGAGAGCCGCTTTACCAAGGAACCTGCTCTCTGGGACGACGAGTTTCGTAGCTATTTGGCTGACTTTCCTCGGCTTTCGCCGACTGAAGCGGCTAGCTGCGAGGGAGAGATCATAGAGGATGAGGTCTACGCGACATTGAAGAGTAGAGGCAAGTTGTTCGGTCTGGATGGTTTGCCCTATGAATTTTACTTGAAGCTGTCGGACATCTTTGTCCCGATTTTGACTGTTGTGTTCAACAACTGGCTCCGGCAGGGGTGTGATCACGCTGTTGAAAAAAGGCAAGGGTGTTGGGCGGATTTAGATGACTATAGGCCCACAACTCTGCTAAACACAGAGTTAAAGATTTTGACCAAGATCCTACAGGAGCGTTTGCAGTCAGTAGCCGAATCTCTGTTGGATCCTGAGCAGACTTGCGCTATGTTGGGCCGAACAATTCAGAGCAACCTGCATCTGATCCGCACGATCATAGAGGGTGTAAAAGACGATGAGCAAGCCGCGCTGATCAATTTAGATCAGTCCAACGTATTTGATAGAGTTGACCATCGCTACCTTGCTGCTGTCCTGCTGCGGGCCGCCGGATTCGAACCAGACTTCTGGTGCTGGATTAGCCTCCTGTATCGCTCCTCCAGTGCTGTGGTACAGGTGAACGGGAAGCTGTCGGGCGCTTTTGCGCTGTCTCGGTCGGTTCGTCAGGGTAGTCCACTGTCGCTCCTACTTTACGCTTTAGCGTTGGATCCTCTCCTTCGCCGGCTAAGGGACTGGGCGTGCAGTCCGGCCCTACGCCCAATCGCTGTGCATGGAGGGGCTCGTGCCAATGTTTTCGCGTACACCAATATGACGTATCTACTTTCGTGTCGTGCCGCAGCGATATTAAGGTGGTACTGAAGGCGCTTGATCGGTAGGAAAAGGTGACAGGGGCCAAGATTAACCGCGACAAGTCTTCCGGCTTGCGGTTGGGTACCTGGAAGCGGGTCCATCTTCCGGGGTCCTTCGGTTGGACGGACGGTACTGTCCTCATTCTTGGAGTGTGGTTTGGACCTAACTTCCAGCTGGAGAAAAACAAAAGTACGGGCAAAGGTCGACGCGTCCGGTGAGACCTGGCGCCGACGGGTTTGTCTGTGAAGGGCAGAGCGGAGGCGTGTGCCATTTACGTCTTTCCTCTTGTCCTTTATCGCTTGGCCGTACTTTCTCTCTGTAAAGATCATAATAAGCCACTCGAGCACTCGCTGTCCTCCATTTTGTAGAGGAGACGCAAGCATCAGGTCGACAGAGAAGTATGTGCACACCATCCGTGTCATGGGAGGGGGGCTGGCAATGCAACACTTGGCGAGTCACAAGTTCGTCTCGAGGTAGGCTTTCCTACCCCGCGTGTTGACAGGAGTATTTGATTCTGGCGGGGATTGTAGGGGACGCCTTCCCTTGCCTTACCATCAATCTCCCCATCTCGTGGGCTGGGCGCTGTTCTATCGAGTTTCCTTCGCGTGTGTCGATACGCCTTGAAGGTCATTCCTCGGTCCAGTGACCTTTCTCAGCCTTGGAGGGTCTTCAATCGTTATCTAGTTGAGGGGGCCGCGAATGGTCCCCTACGTGGGCGGCTCGACTTGTCGGAGGAGGAGATTTGCTCCTTCTGGTCTTGGGCGCCAGCGGCGGATTAACTCAATAACTCTGAGTTTTCGCTTACCTGGCGACTGGCTCGGAATAGGCTGCCTCTCAATGACATCCTTCATATGGGGCTTGGCGGATTTGTCAGACTGTGAACGATGTGACCTTGGCCTGGAAGAAACGGCTTCGCGCTCCTTCTACCATTGTCCTCGGGTCCGCCCCTAATGGGGCCATGTCGTTAGGCTAGACAAACTTTTGTGTACCTAGTTAATGTGAGTAAGTGTTGTTCCTGGTCTGCACGCGGCTACATCTTTGGTTATGATCCAAGTTGAGATTCCCAACCTCCTCGGTTTGTTTTGGCCCCCTTTCATCTCGACTGGGTCAGCTTTATTGATTACCCATACCCGTCTATATTTCTCTTTTCCCTTCCCCTTAGCGAGATAGCCTTTTGATTTTGTCCAAGAGCAGAATACAGCGGCTTCTCTTTTTCGAAGGGTTGGACGAGTCCAACTAACGTCATTTATGTTTATTTTTGCTTTGTTTTGATATTTAGTTTCTTTTGGGTTCACCATCCCCTTTCATGATCATTCATCCGATTTGTATATATATATATTGTAAATAATATTTATCATATCATTGGGATGTTTTCTTTTTGTTTTGTTTTTTTCAGCTCCCTCCCCTTGTGAGGATGTGGTATTATGGTGTATGGAGGATTGATTGGCGACGGATGAGTTTTTATGGTGAATGAGGAAATTGTAACGAGTGAATGGGTCGTGAATCCGATTAGCTCGGTATAAGATAGTTTGTGAAGTCCATTCCCCCTTTTCGGCCTTGTTCCATAATTGTATTAATTTACAACAAATCTCAATATATTTTTCTTAAAATGGAAATGTAATATGCCAAAAAAGTTGCTTGTTTCCATCCGTTTTTTAATCAATAAAAAATATGCCAGGTTTAGACAAAATTTTAAGGTGCAATCATATGACAACAGTCACAAAACAATGAAAAGTGATTTCTAATGTAGTTAAACTTAAACATTCTTAATTGTAATTAACAAAAATTGTAGAACTAACTTTTTGGCTAACCCACGATAACCATATATCGCAGTTGAAGGAAAGTAATTTAAAAGTGCTTATTTTAAAACCCCACTCACCATAAAGTGATGTGAAAATGTTTAAAACATTTAAACTGCATACTTAAACATTCACATCAGAGAAAACCCAAAAGGACAACAACGCCTACTTTTGTAAATGTATCCCACAGGCAAACGGTTGTATGTACTTTTTATGTATTTCAATTGAAAGTTCGCTCTTTGTACGATTGAGGTCAAGGACATCAAACACATAAAAAGAAAATTAATACATATAATATAATTCGGCTTTGGGGACGCTTTGCCAGTTAAGGACTAGCAAGAACTTAATCTCACATACTAATAATGAATTGCATTTTTATTGGATTCTTGACATCAATATTTACCGTGTTAACTTAGTAGTAGCTCATGTTCACAACGCAGTACAATCTTCCTATTTCTCATATTTTGCACAAAGCTAAGATAAACTTACTTAATATCGAAATCATTTGAGATATTAATTTATACACTCTAAAGGCAATGATTATAAAGCTTGTCTATCAAGTTACTTCACTTGTTTGGTGAGTTTGGTCCTGTTGTGTAGCCCTAAGCCATATCATTGAAGTAAATAAACAAACTTACTCGATGTTCAATTATTGTGGCCTTGAACTTGTTGTAGATAGGTAGCAATATTCGATCATCCTCGATGCGCTCTATTAATGCTACATAGGTTAACTTAAGCAAATATATTTATTACAGTTAAAAATCAGTATTTCGAAGATTACTGTGAATTTCAGTATTTTCGTATTCGAGTGGGAAAAATACAAAAAGAAAATTCCGGTTTTTGACCAGATTTTGAGAAGTTGCGGCGAGAACTTTTTGTAAATCTTTCTTATTTTAGAAGAATCATTTGTGGTCGTGTTATGTTTAATTAATATTTGTTTTTAAACGACTGCTTAATTTTTGAACATTTGGATAAGTGTAAAGTGTTATAAACTAAATATTGGGGAATAACGAATCTCTCCGATCTGAACCTCTCACATATAAAATCTGACCGTCTATGTGATCACTGGGTTATATCACTATGCATGGCGGTTGGAAAATCGCCATGCTTGAAGACAGAATCTGGCGTAAAGAAAAATTATTGCTAAATTGGTGAGTAGCAATGAAGTAAATATAAAAGCTAGGTGATTGTTATGAGCGCCAACTGGCATCTGTTCGATGTAACAGTGAATTGGCAGAAAAGGTCGGTATCGAATTGGTCCACAATTTTTTATTCGATTTTTTAAATTGCCCTCATTCAATTCACTTTAAAAAAGTCAGACTGTTTTTATCTATTAGACATTTTCGCACCTTTTTAATATATATATATGTGTGTGTGTATTATGAAATGGACAAAGTCCGACAATTATTTTAAGACATTTTTATGCTTATACATTCTTTTTATAGATACAAATATTTAAGTAAATGCTCTGTTTATAATAAACAGTATTAAACAACATTTACCGGCATGAATGTCCGAGAAATTGTCACAGAAAATATTCGTCCTCCGACAGGATTCGAACCTGTATCCTATACGGAACCGTCATTTAGCTTGACCTGCCTTTAACCGATTTGGCCACAGAGGAGCGTTCGGTTAGCAAGTTCAAATACAGTAAATTCGACTTTGCTAACCGAACGCTCCTCTGTGGCCAAATCTTGTTAAAGGCACGTCATATTCCCAAGAACTTCAATTCTTGCCTTTTCTTACGATCATGCAGCATCACACAGTAACCATCTACTTTGAGTAGCTCTTGGGACTTGTATTCAGTGAACATCAGTAAAAAAAATAATTGATGAGAGCGCGCCGATCAGTTGATATTATAGTTCCTTGATAACGTTAATGACTGATTTTTGAGAGGTTTGGTTGTGGAAGTCATTATCATTTTCAGTGAGTCAGTCTAGTGTCATACATAATACACGCTTTGGCGATCATATTTCTTTCGATGCATGAGTGACTAGGCAGAAGATTTTCTCGCAAAAGGTTGCCAATATAATAGTGGCCAACCAAGGCTATAGGACACAGCTATTCAACACATAGCTGGCAGTAGCGAGTAAAGGCCATAGCAATAAAATACTAAGGGAAATACTACACGAATGAATTGGAAAGCGCCACAGTAGGAGTGAAGAGAGACACCCGGTGATGATCGAATTCACTTCAATGGTAATAGTTCGCGAAAAAGAAAAAGACAAAACAGAAAGATACACAAACAGAAATAAAGTGCGTATGTCTATGCAAAAAAAGGACAAAACAAAAACAATTTTACAAGACTCGGCTGGGGTAACTTTTGAAATCAAAGCGCTATTAAATTTTAAATTTTGCAACAGTTCTAACTTGAGCTTCTCATAAGAAAATGGAATAGTCTATGTTCAACAATTTAGTTAAGTGAAGGTCGACCGCCTTTCTATATAACACCGCCCTTTTTAAGATACGCATTTGATTCTTTTTGGGATTCACTACTAAACTTCCCTTGGGTTTCTTTTTATTTTACAAACACGGCTTATCCAGTAGTTGTAAATGGAGTTAACGAGTCAAAAACATCGCGGAGATCTTCCATAAGTAAAGCACTTTGTTGGGTTTTTATTTCCTTAGCATATCTTGGTTTTAATCAGTTTTTACTTTACCAATTTAAACCTTTTATCATATACATCATCCTGCCAATGCGATTTACTATTTCGCCGTCTTTCCAACTTTCCTTTCTTGCTTTATAAATACTGAAGAAAACCTTCGTATTACGAACTTTATTTTTCTTCCAGTTAGTAATTTGTCAAATAGTGAAATGAAACATCCTGAACGGCCACTCGTCTAGATCCTTTTGTACTAACGTAGGTGTCACCCAGAGCTCCCTCTTAGGTACTGCTCTATTTTTAATTTTGATTAATGAGGTTCCTGATGTCATCAACTCCCAACTTAGTATCTACGCTGAAAACACAACAATTTACTCTTGCCTCGATAATAAGGTTTATCATCGGCTAACATTTTGACCTTGTTCTGACAAGGTCAAAATGGTAGCCGATGACCAAAACGACCTCAAGTCCGTAGTTAACTAGGGCTAAAGATGGCTTCTTAATTTTAACGCCCCCAAAAAAAAACTAAACATCTCACCATTAATCATCTGAGAAAAATAGTTGGTCTGTGAGAAAGGACCTTTTCGGGATTGCTTCCAAGGCAGACCCACAGCCGGGGGATCGCCACCATGCATTATAAACATTGTGGAATATTTGGAAAGGGCTAAGAGTTTCATACATCGTGTAAATGATAATGGACTCTAAGAAGTCATCTAAGAATTAAAGATGTTTTAAAAGAGAATGATGTCAGTCTTGGTGGTGGAGAAGCGCACACGCAAAATTTGTCGCTCCACGAAAAACACAGTGATTCGACCAATCATGTCCATGGGAGTCAAACCACAAAGAGTTATTAAAGGTACAGGTTTCTTCAACGCCTTCTTTCATAGTCCCGTTGTGTAAGTTTATTGAAGGCATCATGGTTTGCATGCTGCACGGAAAGGTTTTCGTCCTCGAGGCCAGTCTGTAGCAATGTGGTACCGCCGTTGATGAAGACTGAATACTATGTGTTCTTTTGCTTGCTAGGTGTTATGAGAGTCGTGATTTGGACGACACATCAGAAGGGATTCTATGGGGGTGGGAAGTTCACTTCCTCCCAACTGATTTTGTACTTTAAGCATCAGATTAACGTCAAGATTGGGACGGAAAGGCGGCGGCTCCCTCCATCAAAATTTGGCAAAAGGTGGGTGAGTCGAGTTAAAGTGGCAATTTGATGCCGGTTAGGCATTAGGATTTTGTTCTGACTGGATTGTACATTGGCAACCCCGTCCTCAATATGTTACTTTAAGGTTGTTTTTTGTCCTTAGTTTCTTCATTCAAGTTATCTTAAGTTAAGGCTGTATGCTCATTAGCTCCTTTTATTTCTTCTCCTCCACTTTCTTTAGTTCAATTTCCCCTCTCATTCCCTAAATTCAATGTCAATTGCTATCTGTTGTCCACCTGATTACTCTTCTCTTTCTGTTCGCCATTAATGTTTTTCACACCCTGTAACCCCTTGTGTTTCAGTGGCATTACTGCCTTGCTTGGGGTTATTCCGATTTAAAAAAAAATAATAAACACCTATTTCATTTTCCTGACTAACATTAGTTCCGCTGGTGACATCCTCGATGCAGTATTAGGGTTAGGTACCAGTCTATAAATTCTTTAAAAAAAACTGTTGGGACATTACTTCTTCAAACTCCTCCTCGTCTGATTTCTTTAACGCGCCTTTTGAATGTATCAACAAAACATTCAGCCTGGGTGGTATGGCGGCGTTCTTATATATTCAACTGTATAGTATTGGCAAAAGTTTTGGAAGTCACTCGAAGTAAATTGCGTGCCATTATGCGACACTATAGTATATGGAACTCCAAATCTCAAAAACAATTCATAAAGAAAATTTACAGTTACAATGGAAGTAGGTCGTCTACAGTTAAATTCTTCAGTAATGATCAAGTAATACACACCATTTGAAAGGTCCCGCGTCATGCAACCTAGTCCAAGGTTTATCAATATTAGGCGATGGTTGGTAATTTTGCTGCTAGAGCACAACTTCTTCATGACTTAATCAAATTTTGAATATCCTGGTCCATTTTAGGCCACTACAAGCAATTTCTCATAAGGGAGTCCACTTTTTGATATTCCAGAATGTTCAGCATGAAATTGCTTAAATACGTTTTTGCAAGGAAGCAATGATTACTACTCTTTCAGCGTACATCCGTACTTCATCATAGATGTAAAAAGATTTATTTTCAGTAACATCTAGTTTATTTTTTTCTTTCTTTTCCTCTCACTTTTACATACATTTTCAAAATGAAGTCATCCTTCTTGGACTGAATTTTAATTCCGTCCAAAGTCACAGGTAGTTCCTTATTGTGTTACACGAAACACTTTATTTCATTTTCAGAATTTAACGAAGTAGTCACCGTCTCCTTAAAAGGTTACTTAAACTTTGGGATTAATCTGGACAAACCATCTGCATGTCCCAATTTCTTTGATACTCTAGCTTGAAATTATAATTCTGTAAAATCGTTCCAACGTTGCAACCTGTTGGCAGTATGTGTTAGATTACCATTTTTAGAAACAAAAATAGTCAATGGTTGGTGATCTCTTTGCAGAATAAATTTTCTACCGTGTATTCTTTTGGGAATTTTTTTTTTATGCAAAATTTTAATGCTCGCGCTTCTTTTTCGATTTGACTACTTTTTCAACCATTAGCGTTCTAGATGCATGGGCAGTTGCCTTTATTTTACCATCCTTGAATTTATGACAAATAACTGCTCCAATGCCATAATCGCAAGCATCTGATGCTAATATTATTTCTGAATCAGGATTGAAATGCGTTAACGATAATTCAGATGTTAACATGTGCCTTGTGTCTTTAAAAATTTGACATTCATATCCGATGAATTCCCCACCGCACCTTTTTTCAATAGTTTATTTAAAGGTGCCATCAATTTCGGTATGCTTGGTAAAGAAGTATTCTAATAGATTGTGAGCCCTAGAAATAATTTTAAAGTAGCTATATTCATCAGGGTAGGCATAATTCTAATAGCACTCGTCCTTGATGGGACTGACCTACGCTCATTTGCATCAGTTATTTGTCCCAAGTATTTTATATTGGTCCTGAAAAATTGGCATATCTCCTGAGTTTGAACCCATAATCTTCTATTCTCTGGAATATTTGTATGTGGTCTGAATGTTGCCGTCTAGTTTCGCTTTTTATCAGTACGTCATCCAAATATGAAACGGCAAAATCTAAGCCAACTAGCATCGTATCCATTAATGCTGAAAAATGCTAGGTTTCACTTTAACCCCGAATGGTAGCCTAATAGAACTGTATAAACCCTTATGTGATGTTTTAATTGATTTTTTAATCTACTTCAGTTTGTAAGTATGCATCTGATAGGTCAATTTTTGAAAAAATCATTTAAAGAAAAACTCCTGAGGATGATATGTGTGAGGAAGTAGACACTCATCTAACCCCGTAGAAAAATCTGTCCATACACGAATATTATTTTTTTTATTTTTTTTTTTTATATACACTGTTGGAGCTGCCCACTCAGAATAATCTGTCGGTGAAATAACCAATCTCTCAAGTTCTTTGGGTTCCACAAGTGTAAAAAGCACACTACGTTTGAGTTTAAAAACAGGAATTACATTTTCCTTAAGTGAAAATTGTCTTCGCCTTAGTACATGTCCCAAGACGTTCCGAGAACACTGTAGGAAAATTCTTTGAGGAGGAGAATTTCACTTTTTTATAAAAGTAATTTACGTGTAGACTCCACGAATCGAACAGTTCCATTCAGATCGCACCCCATAAACTCAACGTATTATTTTATAATACAAATGCCTTTTTAAGTTTTACCGACACACGAGATATTATATGCAATTTCGCCTCAAAAACAATTTTTTTGAGATACCACGCGCAACTTTTGATTTTTATTAATGTAGGTTCATCAAGACTTTTCCATGATGTTCATTAATTATAGTAATGTCGCTACTTGTGTCCATTTGAAGTTTTACTTCAACGTTATTCATATTAACTTGTACAAATTTTTTGTTCTGGATCTCATTCAGATTTTTGAGTTGTCAATACAATGTCTTACATTTTTTTTCTTTGCTTCGATTTGCAATGACTGTCTATTAACCAGTTTTCCATATTGATAATAATTTTTAATTTCGAACGGGTGATCCGCTTTAAAATGAAGTCCTTCGCAACCATAACACGGGTTTGATTCAGTCATTTTTTCTCTTCTTTTTGTGCCCCTTAGTCGCACAGTCTGCACTTGTACAATATCCTTTGCTTCATTTTTTGCAGTATCAAGCCTAAAATTTAAAATTCTTTAACATTCTTCTGCCACTAACGTTAATTTTGGGTCGTGCTCAAGTTTTGTTAGAATGCGCGAACGAGTTAACCCCTGCACAAAAATTAAACATATCTGGAAATAATTCGTTCAGATTCAGGTTTTCCCATTCGCGATTGACAATAGAAATAAGTGATAAATAAGTAACAAAATATTTGTCATCTTTTTTTGTGAGATTTAAGCATTGCCAACGTGTATCAAATAGAGAGCGTCTTTCGCAGAAAATTTTAAACACAATTAACAGTTTCATGAAATATAATCTTTCCTGGGTTTTCAGGATTTGTATTTACAATATCTTTTATGCTCTGATGGACACAATTTCCTTAAAAGCATAACACCTTTTTTTTTCATTTGGCCAATTATGCAAAAGCATAACACATTCTCCAGGGTTATATAAAAATTCGCCAATGGAGTTTGCGACCGTATCAGGCGTGAATGAAACTATAGTACAAGTTTAATTTGATTTCTGCAACATTGCTTCAAACATCCTTGAATGATGTCCCAATATTTGTAGTGTTAGTTGTTGTTGTTGTTCCAATAACTGACCACGATATTTATGTTCGCCATATTGTGCGTTTCTCTAAGTGTAGAATTAGGTCCTTCACCACTGATTTCAGCAAACGGCTGGCTCTAGATAGAGCAGAAAAGGTGAAGACGCTTAAGGCTAGTTTTTCACGGGTTGTAGCTGGTGGGGTGATCCCCTAGAGATAGCCTTAGCTAGGGAGGCCGTGGAGCGTTCGAATAGCGAGCGCTACATGGGCCAGGTAATTAGACATAGGTTAAGCAAGGTGTCTTCCGAAGCTGTGAACATGGGCGCAGATTTGGGCAAGGAAGAGGTTCGTCGAGGTTCCGATCGTTACATTCGTGAAGTCAAAACCCCTTCGGGCCACTGACGACATATGTGAGGCGTTTCGGCGGCATTTCGAGAGCCGCTTTACCAAGGAGCCTGGTTTTCGTGAGGACGAGTTTCGCAGCTATTTGGCTGACTTTCCTCAGCATTCGCCGACTAAATCCTCTAGCTGCGAGGGAGAGATCATGGACGACGAGGTCTACGCGGTATTGAAGAAAGTCGCCCGGTCTGGATGGTTTGCCCTATGAATTGTACTTGAGGTTGTCGCACATCTTTGTCCCGATTTTGACTGTCGTGTTCAACAGCTGGTTCTGACCAGTTCTCCAGGGGTGTGATCACGCTTTTGAAAAAGGCAAAGGTGTTGGGCGGATTTAAATGACTATAGGCCCATAACTCTGCTAAACACAGAGTTAAAGATTTGGGCCAAGATCCTGCAGGAGCATTTGCAGTCAGTTGCCGAGTCTCTATTGGGTCCTGAGTAGACTTGTTCTGTGATGAAACGAACAATTCCGAGCAACCTGCATCTGATCCGCACGATCATAGAGGGTGTAAAAGACGACGATGAGGCCACGCTGATCAATTTAGACTAGTTCAAGGCATTTGATAGGGTTGACCATCGCTACCTTGCTGCTGTCCTGCAGGCCGCCGGATTCGCACTCGACTTCTGCCGCTGGATTAGCCTCCTGCATCGTTCCTCCAGTGCTGTGGTACAGGTGAACGGGAAGCTGTCGGGCGCTTTTGCATTGTCTCGGTCGGTTCGTCAGAGTAGTCCACTGTCGCTCCTACTTTATGCTTTGGCGTTGGAGCTTCTCCTTCGTCGGCTGAGGGACAGGGCATGCAGTCCGGCCCTACGCGGAATCGCCGTTCCTTGAGAGGCTAAAGCCAGGGTTTACGCGTACGCCGATGACGTATCTGCTTTCGTGTTGTCCCGCAGCGACATTGAGGCGGTACTGAAGGCGCTTGATCGGTACGAAAAGGTGATAGGGGGCCAAGATTAACCGCGACAAGTCGTCCGGCTTGCGGTTAGGTGCCTGGAAGGGGTCGCTCTTCCGGGGTCCTTCGGTTGGACGGACGGTCCTGTCCGCATTCTTGGAGTGTGGTTTGGACCGACCTCCAGCTGGAAAAAAGAAGTACAGGCAAAGGTCGCGGTCGGTCAGACTTGGCGTCGACGGAGGTTGTCCGTAAAGGGCAGGGCGTAGGCGTCAAAATTATTTTACGTTTTCCCTGATTGTCCTTTATCGATTGTCCGTACTTCCTCTTTTTGACGACCATAGGAAGCCGCTCGAGCGTTTGTTATCCCCCATTTTGTGGGGGATGCAAAAATCGGGTCTGACAGACTAGTCTGTGCAGAACATCCGTGTCAGGCGGGGGGCTGGGAATGCCACACTTGTCGAGCCATAAACTCGCCTCGAGCTTGGCTTTCCTACGCCGCGCTTTGACAGGAGATTCGATTATGGCGGGGATTGTTAGGGACGCGTTCCCTCTCCTTACTATCAGTCCCACCATCTCGCAGGTTGAGCGCCGTCGTGTTCGTGGAACAATCGGATTTCCTCCTGAGTGTCATTGGCCTTTTTGTCTGTTTCTTGTTCCAGTAACCTTTCTCGGCCTAGGAAGGTCTTCTATCGTCTTCTAGTGGAAGGGGAAGCGATCGATTCTCTGCGCTCGGCTTGAATTGTCGGAGGAGTTTCGCTCATTTGGTTGGGCGCCAGCGACGGATTATCTCAGCAACCATGAAAGTTTTCGCTCACCTGGCGATTTATTCGGAATATGAAACCTCTTCAATGACAAGGTCTTCAAATGGGGCTTGGCGGATTTGTCAGACTGAACGGTGTGCCCTTGGTTTAGAAGAAACGGCTTCGCACGCCTTCTACCATTGTCCCCGGGTCTGCCCATTATGGGACCATGTCGGCGAGTTGACGGCTCGTATCGTTCCTGAAAAGCTTGTGCTCATTGATCGCGCATACGCGTGTGACAATGTGTCGCCCTCGTATTCTGGGATGAAACGAATGGTGTTTCTGACCTTGCTGGTCACGTCCCGTAATTTGGACGACGCGACAGGAGGAAATCTTGCGAGGCATCCGTCTTTATAATCAGGATCTGATCCGATTCTCATCAGCTCAAGATGATTAGAAAACGTCTGCAATCGACAGTCTTTAGCGAAAAGTGGGTGACTGAGGCGAGCTTGGTTCGTTTGAACGGGGTTAGCCTCGATTTTCTTTTTTAGGTCAGCCTACGTCACATCGAGGTGGTTTCCTGTGGAGCCATCCCCTTGGTTAGGTTAAACAAGCTTTGTGTACCTAGTTAATATGAGTAAATGTTGTTCCAGGCCTGTTCCCGACAGCCTCTTTGGTTATGATCCAAGTCGAGATTTCCAACCTCCCCAGCTTGTTTTGGCCCCTTTTGATCTCGACTGGGTCAGCTTTTTATTTCCCAAATCCGTCTATATTTTCACATTTCCCACTCCCTTAGTGAGAGAGCTTCTTGATTTTGTCCAATGGGCAGAATACAGCGGCATCTCATTTTGAGGGTTGGACGGGCCCTACTAACATCAGTTATGTTTAGTTTACTTTGTGTATATGTTTAGTTTGTTTTGGGGTTCATTCCCCCCCTCTCATTTTTCATCATAGAATTTTAAATATAATTATTTATTATCATTAAATTTTTATGGCATGGGGGCGTTTTGTAGGCCCCCCTTGAAAGGATGCGGTATTATGGTGTATGGAGGATTGATTGGTGATGGACGAGTTTTTGTGGTGAATGGGCAAATTGTAATGAGTGAATGGGTTTTGAATCGGATTATCTAGGTATAAGATAGTTAATGAAGACCAGCCTAAACCCCTCCCCTTTTTCGGCCTTGTGCCAGAATTGTATTTTTGATACAATAAGTACAGTCAGTCATCAATTTTCGTGAGATGCTACCAACCTCCACGCGTGTCAATTCACTGACTCAACCACACTTCAAAATTCTCAACAAACTCAACACAGCCCTCAATCGACCATTGTCCGCGTGTTAATCAAATTACAATTGACTTAAAAGTGAACGTTTTCACTACACAAACAGTAATTGTACAATTCATCAATTTAACCAAATAGTTAAAGGCAAACAACTTTTCACAACTTAAATTCTAACAAGTAACACACGCATACACACTAATATTTGAACGAACACATTTGAGATTTTTCCTTGCAGAAACCAAATTATTTAATTTCACTAACAAATCAAAACCATTAACTTTTATTGACCAAATTTCGGGATGAACATTATCATAACCTTGTCTCAATTGCCACAATCAACAAACATCCTGTTATCCTTGCATGTATTAAAAATCTCTTTATTGTTGGATCTCTAACCACTGTGTTTTTTAGTAATTTCTTGCAATGCAAATTGTCCTTATATTCTTTATTTGATCTACGTGTTGTGGGATAATGCATAATAAGCACGCATAATCTTTGCCTTACATAAATTACCTTCTGATACATTTTCACTCAGCTACAACCCGCAACAATGTAATGGTTAAAAAGCTTGTCTCGCCAGATCAATTACGACTGAATAGAGAATTTGATTTTCACTGGGTGTCCCATACTTTCGGCCTTGTGCAACATCTAAGCCACTGTTAGAAAATCATCATAGTTGTTTAAATGATTTTAGTACATATTTTTGCTGTTATAAACCAAATAAAATAAACCAGTCTTCTTGTTTATTTTATTTAAAATAAAACCGGTCTTCTTGTTTATTTTATTTGGTTTTAATCAATTTAAGAGTGAAAATGTTTAAAAATGTTTTTAAACATTGTGCTGTTTTTTCTTGACAAAGAACAGATTTCCGAAAACACCTCTCCCATTTTCTCCACTTGTATATCATGTAGTATTGTATATCAGGTTAGTTTTTTCGTTTTTTTTTTTTTTGTTTATTTTTTGTTTTAAAATGATTAAAAACTACCCTTGAGGTGATATTAGGATTCAACGGATTTGCATCATTAAGATACATTTCCATTGTGATATAATTATTCTTTAAAATGAAGTGAATTAATCTTTGTAAAGAGGTCACAAGTATCAGTGGTTCATGGAAATGTCTTCCTTCAGTGCACATAAAAAGGAGTAATATATATATATATATATATATATATATATGTGTGTGTGTGTGTGTGTGTTTTGGGCAACAAATATGAGATGAAAAGATTTTCATTAAAACTTTTTTCATATTTTTCTAATTACTCCTTTTTATTTTAGTTATGTTATTTATTTACAGTATTTAATATTTGTATTTTATAATTTCATTGCACATGTTTACCTATCTTTAGTCGTCGTATACAATGGTTTTTCTTTTTTTTCTATCTTTTTTTATTTTAAAACAATCGTTGTTTCGCTTGTGAAATTTCTCGCTAAGATTTAAGAATATTTAATTTGTTAGACTAATTATATAGTGGCATGAATAATTTTAATTTATTTATATCTAAGCGTAAAATTTATTTATTTGTTGTTTTTACGGAAGTGGACGTAATTTTCGGAATTAGAGGAAAGCATCTTTTTTAAGTTTATTTTGTTTATCGCTTTTAAACTAGTGGCTCATTATCGCAGATTTTTTTTTTTTTTATCTATTATTAGTTATATTCAAAGTTTCTTTTATAACATTTAGTATGAATTTTAATTTGTAGTGGTACTGTAAGTATTGTTGGTTTGGGTCACCGTGAATATAATAAAGAAGGAAGGCTGTGTTCTTGTAAAACAACACCCCACATGAATAATGCACAACAAACACGAGAGAAAAATAATCAAGCTCAGTGAACATTAATAAAATATTGTATTAACAATGATATACAAATATCAATAATAAAGTTGCTTCCCTTTTTCCGTAATAAAAAGGGTAAGTTTAGCTAATTAATGTTGAGTACAATATTGAAATGGACCAATCCGTGATTTTAGAGAAAATTTCAAATTACCTGCGATGGCAAAATTGTCATATGATAAGTATCATATATTTACGAACCAATGATATTGAAGGAAATGGAGGTGTGGCACATGTAAGTGATCCCCACAAATTCTTTACATTTTCTTATTTTTTATTTGCAAAGTAATGTAATTTCAATTTTATTGTAAATGCGACCCAGTTATAGCGTTTATTTTGTGTCGTAAGCAAACTGCTAGTCAGTTATTATAAATCGTTCAATTTTTAATTTTTCTTAAGCAACAAAAACAATAATAATAATAATAAAATTTTCTCTTATACTTCCAATAATAATTTATACAAAATACATATGAAATTAAAAAACAAACAACATGTATAAAAATAATTATAAAATATTCTAATAATAATCTTATATTTCTTTATTTTTATTTTATTACTAAAATGTATATAGCATTATATCGACACATTTAATTTCGAACTGTTTACTCCAACATCCCAAAAAAAAAAAAAAAAAATTATGTGTTTAGTGGGAATTGGTGTGAATATTACCTTTGTTGCTCATCTACTGTACCTTATTTTTTAAGGGGAACGGGCAACACTGGTCTTCACCCATCCTCTAAATATTTCACGTATATATATATATATATATATATATATATATATATATATGAAAATTTCTCTGATTTAACCAGTAGAGAAGACAATATTTATGAATAAAAATGACAATGAATTTATTTCTATGTATGACTATTTGTTTTTATTAGTCCAATTTGGACTTTATCAATTTTCATTTTCGTATTTTGCTTTGATAAAGTCCACATTGGACGAAACACGTCAATAATTAGCAGTTTTCCTATTGTCATTTTTATTCATATATATATATATATATATATATATATATATATATAATATATATACTGGATATGACGATAAACTACATCCGACAGCAAATCTTCTCATCGGGAGATTGGAGGATTTGAGGATTGCACTGCTCTCCCTATTATGGGAAGTGGGGCGATAAAAGGAGCCCTAAACATTGTTTGCTCACACAAAGACTTGGCAACCCGCTGCAGCTGTCTGGTTATCCAATAAAGCAGTCGAAACAGCAAGAAAGATCAGAATAAATATAAGGAGAATTTCCATTTTGGATCCTGGAATGTTCGCACTCTTCAGGACAATGATTCTGCACCAGAGCGTAAAACAGCTCTTGTTTCTTTCGAGTTGAAGAAATATAACATCGACATAGCGGCCATTAGTGAAACACGTCTAGCTGGTAATTCTCAGCTTAGCGAAGAAAACGGCGGATACGTATTTGTATGGGCTGGCAAGACTGAGAAAGAGCCACGCCAGTCTGGTGTTGGCTTTGCCATCAAGTCAGATCTTGCTAGCTCACTGCCTTACTTATCTAAAGGTGTATCTGATCCCATAATAGCATTAACCCTCAATATGGAGTGCAACACCCGTATGACGATGGTTAGCTGCTACACGCCAACCTTAGGTAGTTCAGATCAAGAAAAAGATGATTTTTACAATCTCCTTCTGGATGTTATCTCCAAAGTCCAACATAAGGATAAATTAGTCCTTACAGGTGATTTCAATACTCGCGTTGGCAGTGATTATCATTCTTGGAAGGGCGTTTTAGGTCGCCATAGTATTGGTCATGTGAATTCTAATGGATTACGCCTTCTTACTATCTGCAATGAATTTGACCTTAGTATCACTAATACCTTCTACCAGCAACCTAGCTGTCGTAAGACCACGTGGATGTATCCTCGTTCGAAAGACTGGCATCTGATCGACTACGTTATCACCAAAAGACGGGACATAAAAGATTAGCATGTTGTGTGGAATTAACGCATTATCTTAATCTGTCAGATCATGCTCTACTTTGGAGTAAAGCTACACTGCATTTGCAAAAGCGAAGGATTATAAAATCTACAGTGCCCAAACGTACTGCCTCTTAAATCGACTGAAACGAAAATTGAGCTTTCTGACAAACTTGATGCTGCATTTGATCCTGTAAACATTACCAATGATATCGAATCATCTTGCGTGATTATTGGCCAGCGAAAATATAAACCAGATCACTCTCTTGCCCGTCAACGACCGGACTTGTTTTCATAACTTCAGCCTTTTGCAAACGAAAACAAATTGGGAAATTTAAATGATAACGAACTCTTTCTGAGTTCGTTATCATTTAAATTTCCCAATTTGTTTTCGCTTGCAAATATATAGTTCTTCTGAAAACGATATTTGTTTGCTTAAATTCTCAAAGAAGAGATAAATTTATTTCTCAATTTCTGAACTTATCTCTGTCTAGCGAAAATATAAACCAGATCACCTGCTAGTCAACGACAGGATGTTTTCCATAAATTCGAAGCTGAAAAAGAGTTTGTACTTTATTTAAATTTCTTAATTCGTTTTCGACAGCCTATTTCTCTCCTCGTTAACGATATGTGTTTTCTTAATTTCTCAAGGAAGAGATAAAATTATTTGTCAATTTTTTTTAACCACATGCTACATTCTCGAAAGATAGAAAAAAAACTTTTGTGTCTACCGTAGAGGAGAATGCCAGATGGCTTTTTTCCACTTTTACATCACCAAGGAAAATGTCAATCTCTCTCTCTCTCTCTCTCTCTCTCCGTTTATATTTCACTTTAGGCTTAACCCTTTCATGACTTTTCCAGATATAATTAACATTTAATCACTTCATGACCTCAGTATCACAAGTCTATATAGATATAATGACTATAACATGAAAAAAATTCACAAATTTATACACAGAAGGAGTTTTCGTTTACAGACTAACCTAAGACCTCTATTATAAATTTATGGTTCGAAAAAATGAATTCCTACGCATACAGCGAATAGATTACAACGCTGGGTTTCCATCTTATTAAATTATGATTTCAGTGTGGAATACTAACCGTCCAACAAATTAGGAAATGTTGATGGTTTATCAAGATTTATACCAAAAAATACTAAACCGTTTGACGATACTGTTATTGCAGTATTAAAAAGTGAAATAGAAATTCAAAATATATTATGCAACGTAGTATGTGAACTATCAGTTACCCTGGAAGAAATAAAAGTAAAAGCAGAACAAGACACGTTTATTTCGAAAATAAAAAAAAAAGAAAAATCAAAAAAAAAGAAACGACTAAAAGAAAGTAAGAGAGATAGAAGATTTTTAAAACGCAATCCAGACTTGAACGCTTACTTGCTATATGACGGAGTAACTGATGTTTGCAGAAAGAGTAGTAATACCTAGCATATTACAAAAGCGGATATTAAATGAATTTCATAGTGGACATCTGGGAATTTCAAAGAATAAAATCTCTTATGAGAAGCTATGTATACGGGACCAAAATGGATCAAAACATTGAAGTATTATTTGAGGTTGTACTCTGGCAGCAAAATCACCTACCACGAAATTATAACCTTGACCAAAGACAGATACTTCTTGGTCAAGATTGCACATAGATTTGTCAGTTCTAATATACGGATCACATTATCTTGTGGTAGTGGCCTACTGCTAAGTGGCCTGAAATTTGTAAGTGAAAAAAAACAAACTTCTACGCTTACAGTGTATTTTTACACGAACTGTTTGCAAGATATGGCATTCTAGAAGACATAGTCCCGAATAACAGTACACAATTCATTTCTTACGAATTTAAAGAATTTTTTAAAATGTTTTCGATTGAACGTATACATGATATATACATGAACAAATATCCTGACGTATCACCCAAGGTTAAACTGACAATCTGAACGGTTTGTGGGCACTTTAAGAGAACTTTGAAAAAAGCGAGTAATAAAAAAGTGAGCGAAAAAACACTACAAAAATTCTTGAAATTATACTGGATAACGCCAAATCCCAATACACCGACAGGCATGTCACCGGCAAAATTGATGTTCGCAAGAAAAATTAAATCGGTGTGAAAAAGAATAAGAACTGATAACAAAAGGCACATAAAATGTTTCAAAATTGGCGAGAAATGTTTTTCGGAGGATATAAAAATGGAAAAGAAATGTGGGAAGTGGCGCAATAAGGTCACGAATTGGAAACATTATATATATATATATATGTTAAAAGGATAAAAGTGGGGCCATAAAAGGCATTGGAATCAGTTAAAGAAAAGGTTTAGGGCCCGCAAGAAAGGAAGAACATATGCAAGAATTGTATGATACTTTTGACGTACCAATAACACAGGAATTCGTTGAATGTACAAGACGTTACCAGGAAAAAGAAACGTACGGACCCCCCCCCCAAAAAAAAGAAAAACAAAGGTTGACCCAAAACGAAAGAAATACAAAGTTTAGTAGGTGACAAACTAGCCAGAAAGAGGAGGGGTGAATATTAAAAATAAAATAAAATATTTACTAGTGAAAAAAAAAACTCAAAAGTGGAGATCTTGTGGAATAAATAATACATCCACGATAACACAAATGAACTAGGCAAGACGCCTTAGATAAAGAACTCAAAGTGAGTTATAAGTTCGTCGCAGTCAGATAGTCC
Organism: Acanthosepion pharaonis; assembly: GCA_903632075.3. Lineage (NCBI taxonomy): Eukaryota > Metazoa > Mollusca > Cephalopoda > Sepiida > Sepiidae > Acanthosepion > Acanthosepion pharaonis. The sequence goes on from CAHIKZ030002973.1 coordinate 247,908, forward strand.
GCTGTCTGGTCGCGGCAGACTTATCGACCTCTCTGACTTCGGAATATGCCGAAGGGTAGAGTCTCGTCTGAGGAGGTAGACAAACCCGACCCCGTTCTACGGGCTCGGAATCGCCCCACATAAAATCGGCCTTGCGCCACATCCTGCCTTATGGGGAGGTTGGTAAATACTAGTTCGTCGCAGTCAGGCAGTCCGCTGCCTGGTTTGCGGCTGACTTGTCGAACTCTCTGTCTTCGGCCAGAGAGGAACTCAGACGAGGCTATGCAAAAAGGGCAGAGTCTCGTCTGGGGAGATAGACAAACCCGACCTCCGTGTATGCGGCGCCTACAAATACGCAATCCGCTGACCGGCTTTGGCTCGCTATTGTTCAGCTGTCTTCGGACTACGGACAGAGAATACGGACGGAGACTCGGCTGAGAAAAACAGGCAATGCGTTGTACCCGATCCCGTGGTTGCAGCGTCTGTGTAAATTTTGACTTTTGATCTGAATGTACGCGCTCGGTTTTCCCACACTAAATTTGGCTTTGTGTCACATTTCGTCTCAGTGAGGAGACTGGGTAATACCATTCCGTTGGAGTCAGTCGGTAATAATTCTAATGATATTACAGCGAGTAGCCACGCAAGGCATAGTATTATAACCGCTAGGAGTGATCTCCTGGTTTTATCTTGAGATCAATGCATCATTTTAAAAATATTTTAAATTAGCCCAAATCTATTTTCTTTTATGTGCTAGATCCTTTCTTGTCTCTCCACAATTTTGTTGCTCTAAATAACCCTTGCCCATTTCGTAGTTTTCTTTTGCCAACTTAGGCGTAACTTACTATCTGAGTCTCGTGCCTTCAATACTCCCTACACACTGGCAAACTTTTTTTTTTTGCCGCGGTTCATATTGTCCTGTACATAAGATTTAAACCATACGAGCATAGTTATCAGCTTTCTGTGTGCGCTACCAAGTGATTCTCGCGTTTCACTTCACATACTTTAATCAAAATGATTTCTGAGGAAATAATATGTAGTTTCTATTAATAACTGTCACAGCGGCTAACACAAATGGAATGTTGCTACTTTCACAACACCAGTTCATTTTTTTTTCAGATAAAAACTGACGACTCAACCTCTCTATCTTTATCACTCGAAATTACTTAACTGCTATCAATGTTTTACTCTGACCTGGATACCATTTGATATTCCAGGAATATGAAATTATATTAATCTCTCGGGTTACTTATATATTATAGTGAATGTGGTTACTTTGTCAGCATTAGTGAGGAAATCTCTATAATTTCTTCTCTATGTTATACCGTTATATATACCTAAACATCTTTGAGCAGTATGACATTAACGACACTTGCCACCTGGCAGTGCAAGGGATATAACTGACATTATGTCTATTGAACTGAGAGCATTACAAGAATATAAAAATGCACCTTAAATATTATATAGTAAGATTAACTAAGTTTAATATGTGACAAGGCTAAATGGTACTGAGAAATTGGGAAATTTTAATGCCAAGCTGTAAAGAACATTCAAAAAGAGTTGAACTGGCAAAAGTGGGAAGTATGCAACCATTTCAGTCAATCTCATCTAATAATTTATTGATATATACTAAGCTTAGCTCAATACAACGCCAGAGAGGGAGTATGGATTCTGAAACTGTGTTGGGACAATCCCCCGAAATGAGAAAAAATCCTACCTTGATCGTTAATGGTATCCTATCTGACAAAGAAAAGAGCATCTACAAAACCATGTGTGTGTGTGTGTGTGTGTGTGAGAGAGAGAGAGAGAGAGAGATTTTATTTTTGTTCGTGTTCTTAGATCGTGGGTAACTCAAATAAATATTATTTGGAGGTAAAGATCAGAATAGAAAGTATTTAGGTATCTTGAACGAGAGAAATGGCAAAGAAAAAGCTGGAAAAGAAAATTGAAGAAAGTGAATTTTTAAAACTTTTATCTTTCTTTTTGCGGTAGGTGGGGTATGATTTTATTATGCTATATGTGAATATTAATCAAATTAAGAAGTTTGGAAAATTGCGTCTTGTTCAGTCTTTAGCTGTATAATGTTATAAACTTTGGTAATAATTTTGTGTTCTATTGGTTTACGCAAACCATCCCACCGGTCTTTTTTGTTTCTGTTTTTTAATTACTGGTGATAACTTTTCCCCTCGTTTTTAATTTGTAACGAAACTTACTATAAAATTTAATTGTGTCTCCACAGTTACCTAATTGTTAACTTTAACTAGAATTATGTACTCGGAACTCACGTGAAAGACTATAATGTTAAATCCCCTAAAATTCAACCACCCAGCTTAACCTCATTGATGTTTTATTAATTTCTCTTTGGCTTAGGAGGGATCTTTGCCTTGTCCGGCTACCATCCTAGAGATGATATCTCTATAAACTGTCCAGCTTCCTTTGCTGTTACCAGCCTAATAGGAGTAGATAGGTTCACACACCAACTTCTATAAAACAGGAGTAGCCGTTTATCCATTGTTTTCTGTTTAAAATGTGCTTTCCGGTTCCTTCTTCCGAGGCCTTAATAAAAGCTTTGTATTTGACTATATGACTGATCGATGGCTGTCACTCTTCATATTGAGAGTACCGGGTTGGTAGTTTTCTGGTTGCTGCATCCTGACTGATATCAAGGAGCCCGAACTCCTTGGAAGCTGCTCTAGTCAGCAGTCGAATAATATCGCTTTTTGCAGTGCTATGTAGTCTTAGCCACTTTCGGGGCAGTTTGTATTGCTTTAGACAATGAACAGTAACAATTATTTTCGTCTTTTTATCTTAAAATTCTTATGACTACAATCGTTACAAATAATAGAAGTAAACAAGCCTGCAAAAAGTCACCGAAGACCCTCAACGTTCGTGATATCCGTGCCAATTTCTGTAGTGTCGAATGTTTTCTCTTGAAACGTTATTCAGATATCTTAGGGCTCTGCGAAACTAATTTAAACTCTTCATTCAGTTGTCGAATTCTCTTCTGATTTTTTGTTTTCCTGTAAACTACAATCTTCAAAAATTGAAATTCAATTTCAATCGTCATCTTCTATCTCCTTAAATCCTGTTCTTTTATTTTCCTCTCTGTTTCTTCCACTTTCAGAAATCACTTGTATCTTAGTGGCTTTATCGCCTTGCTTGGGGTGATAGACTCTTTCTTATTAATAATATACCAACTGAAATAAGGTTTCTTATTTCAATATTTTACATTTATTGCATGAGCGAGAAATTTTGTTGACACGACTAGGAATTGGGATGTGGCAAGCCTCTCACTGCGCTATCAATAGAAAGCTGGAAAGTGTTCGAACGAACTACATTCCTTGGTTTCGCCAGTCCTAACCTTCACGGCTAGAACCCGCCATACCGCTCATATTGAAGCAAACCACCCACATTTTCTCCGTGTTCCAATGGTAAGAAGTAACTTCCACTCGAACAGCTTCTTCAGGCGAACAACTGCTTTGTGGAGCCAACTCCAAATAAGATGTTTCACCGATCACTACAATCTTAACTTTTACAAGTTTTTCGGTTAACCGTTATCTTTCTCCTATCTGCATAAACTGCCTCTTAATGCAACCCTTACCTCGAGTGGCCTTGTACATGATGAACTTACTATATATATAAAAAAAAAAAACAACATTTATATGATCGAATCAATCGTTCGCACAGCTTCTGGTGCAAGACTGTTCCTACAATATCATGCCTGTTTTCATATTCGGCAATATAATTTACAATCTCGGACTTTTTTTCTGTACAAAAAAAAAGTTTTTGCTGTTTTCTGGGTTTGTCTCTGATTTAATTTAATTGGTCCTGATACACTCATTTTTAGTTGCAACAAAAGACTGATTTGCTCTTCTCGTGCGCCCTCTTGCCTATTTAAGGCAAGGCACTATTTACTTGACAGTAAGGCAGGATTAGTGTTAGATAATAAAGAGTAGAAATAGTTATACATATGACTGTACGTCTTGCTATACAGTGACGAGATTGTGTCGAGATTTCTGACAGTAGGACAGAAAGCAGATACTCATACTTTTACCAAAGATATACGAAGTGGATAATGTGCAGCCTCGAATGGAATTGAAACCTCAACTACATTTTCCAAACTGATAATCGTTATTTCATTAATTAATGTGATATCCAGTCAAAGATCAAACAGAACTTCGAATATTACTTTAATGATAAACATTAAACATTTCAAATGCTTGCTTCTACCAAGATGAAAAGAAAAACGTCAAAAGATTACAGTATTGATATTATTTCCTAAATATTCATCGACAAGAATAAATAAAAACATAAAACATCGTCAAAAGCAGATTGCAGAAAATTACAGAGAGAACATTTTTATACTAACAGTGTTATCAATTTTACCCGGCAAAATGTTGTTTCCCTCACAAAACAATAGATTTCCGTTACATAATGGGCCCCATTTATTTTAAGCCAGTAATTTGTTAAGGTCAATTTCAATGCAAAGTACAGACTTTTATGAAAGCCGGACGATGCAACATGACAAAAATCAAGATGCTGGTCAGTTAAAAGTAATCGTATGTCAAAATTACAGATGAAAAACTTACAAATATAATGTCACTATTGCCGCATTAATGAATTCTTAACAATGCCTTTTTTCTTCATTTGTAATGCCTTTCTGTAGTAACAATTTGACTAAAGAAACGAAGTGTTATATGAATAAATCTGTTTAATCTGATATTTTGATCAAGAAAAACATTTTATCCAATAATTATTTTTCAACATTATCTTCTTTATTAATGTTCTTATATCAGTATTAGTTATATACAGTGTAACCCGGATATAAGAGAGTTGTCGGGACCGGAGAAGAAGTCTCTTATATCCGGGTTTCTCTTATATCCGGGTTTGGTCTATTTTGTTTAGGTAAGTATGGGAACAATTTGGGACCAGAGAAAATCTCTCTTATATCCGGGTTTCTCTTACATCCGGGTTACAATGTAGTTCAAATATTATAAACTGAAACTTGCAAATCAAAATTCAACTTCTCATTCTACAAATCCAGCCTTGTACGTATTCTTTCAGTAACGCATTAATTTCAGGTTACCAGAAAATTCCTTTCTTTCTGATTTTTTGTGTATTTTTATAGTAACATCATTTTTTATAAAATCCCTATTCTGTCTCTATCGCTTTCATTAATTCCTGACTTCTATCAATTTCTTTCTTCATAATTTTTCATTCATTTTTAGGTTGAAAAATTATACCTATAACAGCTCTGTAAGTAATGCTTGTTTTAATTCTTGAACATTGACGATACTTTTCAAAATATTAAAAGAGCTTAATTCTTTAATTACATTACAAAATTCGTTTTGTAACTGTTAAAATTTTCTATTTCCTATTTCGTTTGTCAACACTGAAAACGAGTGACGCTAAGCAGATGATAGCGTGATATGAAATGTCAAAATGTTTATTTACTTCTACCTTTTCTTTATTATTTCCTTCATCGTCTCCCGCGTTTTCTTTTCCTTTGATGTCTCACTTTTCTTCGGTTTGTGTGATTTTCAAGCTCACATCTGCTATTTGCAAAAACAGACAAGAAATTTTCCGTGTTAAATAAATTTTAATGAAAATCGATTGTTAGTTTGGATATTTATTTTCTTTTATTACATTTTTTGCTATGAGCTGTCATACATAAGAACTTACATCGTAAATTTAAACAACAAACCTCTCGCGGAGAATAGAAAAAAACCCCAGCCTTTTCCTTTTGTCGTACTTGACGCAATAGAAACTTATCTAATGACTTCAGACACCTTTAATTTCTGGTGGAAAATGCGCATGAGAAAGCAAAACTATCGCTTGTTCTGCTAATGCAGTGCCCTTGTGTTCTCTTGGTATGTGAATATTTGCTTGCTCCATTTGGTTATATGATAGCTGTTCTATGGGATAATCGTAAGGTGAGAAATTACGAAAAGCTTTTTAAGTCAAGTAGACTTATTGTTTTCACTAATAGGGGAAAATTTTTTCTGAAAAAGAATTAAGTTGGGTGAAGTGAAAAAAAATTTCCCACTTCATTTCTTAATTTTTCGTACAGCCGCAGTAAAATGGGCGAGTTTAAAGGTGCAATGCTGGAGTTATTAAAACACCAACAGAATTTTCTTTTTATTGTTGGAACACACATTTCAAGAAAGACAAGAGAAATTCCAACGAGAACAAGCAAAATACCAACAGGAACAACATTTGCTGTTGGAGCAAAAATTTTAAGAAAGACAAGAGAAATTCCAACGAGAATAAGCGGAATTGTGTTTGCAAAATAAAATAAAAAAAAATCTTCACCGAGAAATTTTGATTAGACAACAGAAGCTTGAGGAATTACTTCTTCAAACGCAGAATGAGCAAAGGCACTTATCCAGCAAAAGACAAATTGCGGATAGCGAGAACGCATTCTCGCGGAATGCTATATAGAGTGCTATTGAAAACTTCACGTACGCACCTGAAAATGAAATTACGTTTGCTTCATACTTTAAACGTTACGAGGACTTATACAATACTTGTACAAATTGGGCTGAGCATAAAAAGTTTCGCCTACTCTTCAGGAAATTAGGCACAGCAGAACAAACTTAGTATAGTTTGTTAACTATATTTTGCCTAAGAAAAGCAGCGACTTGAAATTTAAAGAGGCGGTTCAATCATTAACAGAACTTTTTGGTCCAAAAACGTCACTCTTTCACAAGCGTTGGAAATGCATGAATCTCACCCGCAAAGAAGACGAAGATCATACTACTTTCACACTGCGATGATTTCAAATTGGCAGAGTTAAGCGCCAATAATTTTAGATGTCTGATTTTCGTCCAGGGTTTGATTTCAGCGAAAGACGCCGAAACAGCAAGTTGCCAACGTTTTGTGAGCGTCATAGAGGATTAGAAAATCATCGAAGAGAGTGGCGTGGCTCACATTAAAAAAAAATAAACCAAAGAAAATTTAAAATGGGCCAACCAAAAAATAATAAAGTTACTTTGCCGTCAAGACCATGTTTCGGGTGTGGTCAATTACATTGGTTTAGAGATTGTCCTTTAAAAGATAAAAAATGTTTTAATTGCAATAAAATGGGTCACAAAAGTTCCCACTGCAGAATTAAGAGCAAGATAAAAAAAAAAGTTTTGTAAAAAGTTCCAAGTCTGATGAATCAGAATGTAGTAACATCAGAAAATATATGGAAGTACAAATATGTAACGAAAATATACGGCTACAGCTTGATTCGGGTTCAGACTTATCCATAATAAATTATCAAATATGGAAAAAATTGGGTAAGCCGACTTTGTTAAGAACGAACCGAATAGCTAAAGGAGTAACTGGCGACACTATTAAGTTTATAGGTGAACTTATTGCAAATCAAAGATAAAACGTTAAAACTTAAGGCGTATATTATGAAGAATACGGGTAATTTGTTCGGGACTGATTGGCTAGAACAATTTCAACTTTGGGATATGCCGATTAACTCATTATGGCAAAAAGTCGAAAATTTGACTAAGGAAGCAGAAAAGTTGAAAGGTGAACTTAAAAAAAATTCCCTACGTTTTCAGTGGAGGACTAGGAAAATGCACAAAAATGGGCATCTTCCACAGTTTATATTAAAAAGAAAAGGTAAAGAATAAGAAAAAAATTCCTTCTCCTCACGTATAAACTTTTGAATTACCAGAAAAACACATTTACCATCCAATTTTTTTTCATTATTTTGGTATAATGAATAGAGACTATTGTTAACACGTAAAATGCGTGTCGAAATCTAAAAAAAAAAATGACGTAATTCCTACATATAGCTTTTTTCAAAGTGTTTTTTTTTTGTTTTTTGGGTTGAATAAAATATTGTGTAGTAATGAAAAAAAAAGAGACTTCATGCGGAGTCAGGCTGAAAAGGAAAACCCTGTTGTGGCGTCCATCCTTTGATGAGGGTATTGTGGATACAAATTGTGGCACGAGGCCAATAAAGGGGTAGAGGCTGGTCAACACTAACTATCTTATACCTAGCTAATCAGATTCGCGACCCATTCGTACATTACATTTTACCCATTCACCAAAAGAACTCGTCCATCACCAAACAAACAATCCTTCACCACCATAATACCACGTGCTCTCAAGGGAGACCTACCAAAAAATCGCGCCCCATGCCAAAAAATTTTAATGATGATATATATATACAATTCTAATAATGATAAAATGAGAGGGGAGGGAAATGAACCCAATAATAAACTTAAAATAAACACAAATACAAACTAAACATAATTGATGTTAGTAGGGACCGTCCAACCCATAAAACAGAGAGACCGCTGTATTCTGCCCAGGGGACAAAATCAAGAGACGCTCTCGCTAAGGGAGTGGGAAAAAGTATAAAATTAGGCTGGAATGGGAAAATATAAAACTGACCCAGTCGAGATGATGGGGGGGGGGGTCAAAACAAACTGGGGAGGTTGGGAATCTCGACTTGGATCATAACCAAAGAACGGCCGGGATGCAGGCCAGGAACAACACTTACTCACATTAACTAGGTACACTGAAGCTTGTCTAACCTAACCAAGGGGAGGGTTCCACAGGAAGCCACCCCGATGTGCAATAGGTTGACCTAGAAGAGAAAATCAAGGCTAGCCCCGTTCACACGAAGCAAGCTCGCTTCTTTTACCCACCTTTCGCTAAAGACTGTCGAATGCAATCGTTTTCTATCCGATCTAATCTTCATCTTGAGCTGATGCTCAAAGAATCGAATTAGATCCGAATGAGAAAGACGATTGCCTCGCAAGACTTCCTCCTTTCGCGTCGTCCAAATCACCATTCGAGCCGTGGCCATCAGCGTCAGAAACACCATCCGTTTCATCCCGGAATACGGGGGCGACACATTGTCACACGCGTATGCGCGATCAATGGACACAAGCTGTTCGGGGGAACGAGACGAGCCGTCAGCTCGCCGACATGGTCCCATAAGGGGCGGACCTGGGGGCAATGGTAGAAGGCGTGCGCAGCCGTTTCTTCTAAGCCAAGGCCACACCGTTCACAGTCTGGCAAATCCGCCAAGCCCCATATGAAAGCCTTGTCGTTGAGAGGCAGCCGATTCCGAGCCAATCGCCAGCTAAGCGAAAACTCAGGGTTACTGAGGTAATCCGCCGCTGGCGCCCAAGACCAGTAGGAGCGAAACTCCTCCTCCGACATGCCGAGCATATCTCGTAGGGGATCCTTCGCGGGCCTCTCCACTAATTCACGATAGAAGACCTTCCTAGGCCGAGAAAGGTCACTGGACCGGGGAACGACACTCGCGAAGGAAAACCGATTGATCCCGGGGTTTACGACCGCGCTCAACCCGCGAGATGGGGGACTGATGGTAAGGCCAGGGAACGCGTCCCTAACAATCCCCTCCAGAATCGGATCTCCTCCAGTCAATGCGCGGCGTAGGAAAGCCAACCTAGAGGCACGGATGTGACTCGGCAGGTGCGGCATTCCCAGCCCCCCCCCATGACACGGACGTTTAGTGCAGACTCGTCTGTCGACCCGATTCCCGCGTCCCCTCCATAAAATGGAGGATAGCGATCGCTCGAGCGCCTTCTTGTGGGTCTTACAGAGAGGAAGTACGGACAATCGATAAAGAATCAGGGGAAAATGTATGTAGCACACACCTCCGCCCTGCCCTTCACGGACAACCTCCGTCGATTCCAAGTCTGACCGGCGGAATCGACCTTTGCTCGTACTTCAGACCAATTCTTCTCCAGCTGGAGGTCAGGCCCAAACCACACTCCAAGAATGCGGACAGGACCGTCTGTCCAACCGAAGCGGCCCGGAAGAGCGACCCCCTTCCAGGCACCTAACCGCAAGCCGGACGACTTGTCGCGGTTTATTTTGGCCCCTGTCACCTTCTCGTACCGATCAAGCGCCTTCTGTACCGCCTCAATGTCGTTGCGGGACGACACGAAAGCAGATACGTCATCGGCGTACGCGGAAACCCTGGCTCGAGACCCTCCAGGAACGGCAATTCCACGTAGGGCCGGACTGCCGGTCTCGTCCTTCAGCCGGCGAAGGAGAGGCTCCAACGCCAAAGCATAAAGGAGAGGCGACAGCGGACAACCCTGACGAACCGACCTAGACAGCACGAACGCGTCCGACAACCTTCCGTTCACCTGTACCACCGCACTGGGGGAGCGATACAGGAGGCTAATCCAGCGGCAGAAGTTGGGTGCGAATCCAGCGGCCTGCAGGACAGCAGCAAGGTAGCGATGGTCGACCCTATCAAATGCCTTGGACTGATCCAAATTGATCAGCGCGGCTTCTTCGTCGTCTTTTACACCCTCTATGATCGTGCGGATCAGATGCAGGTTGCTCTGAATTGTTTCCGGCCCCTCACAGAACAAGTCTGCTCAGGTCCCAACAGAGACTCGGCAACTGACTGCAAACGCTCCTGCAGGATCTTGGCCATAATCTTTAACTCTGTGTTTAGCAGAGTTATGGGCCTGTAATCATCTAGGTTCCCCCACCACCTTTGCCCTTTTTCAACAGAGTGATCACACCCCTGGTGATCCGGTTGGGGATGGACCCCGACCGAAACCAGTTGTTGAACACTGCAGTCAAAATTGGAACAAAGATGTGCGACAGCCTCAAGTACAATTCATAGGGCAAACCATCCAGACCGGGCGACTTGCCTCTGCCGACCTTCTTCAAAACCGCGTAGACTTCGCCCTCCGTAATCTCTCCCTCGCAGCTAGCCGCTTCAGTCGGCGAAAGCCGAGGAAAGTCAGCCAAATAGCTACGAAACTCCTCCTCACGGAGACCAGGCTCCTTGGTAAACCGGTTCTCGAAATGGCGCCGAAACGCTCCGCACATGTCGTCAGTGGCCCGAAGAGTACGCCCCTCCGGGGATTTGACTTCACGAATGTAACGATCGCCACCTCGACGGACCTCTTCCCTGCGCAGATCTGCGCCCAAGTTCACGGCTTCGGAAGACATCTTGCTTAACTTATGTCTAATTACCTGACCCATGTACCGCTCGCTATTCGATCGATCCAGGGCCTCCTTAGCTAAGGCTATCTCTAGGGGATCCCCCCAGCCACCGCCCGGGAATAACTAGCTTTAAGCGTCTTCACCTTTTCAGCTCTATCTAGAGCGAGCCGTTTGCTGAAATCAGTGGTGAAGGACCTAATCCTACATTTAAGGCGTTCCCACCATCTATTCCCGATAACCGCCCCCACTAGCTCCCGCTGCACTAGTCTAATTATCTGCTCCTGGAAGTCCCGCCTGTCCAGTAAAGACAGATTGAACTTCCAGTACCCAGCCATTCTAGGCCTATTGTCTAACGCTACCCGTGCACAAACGAGTTTGTGATCCGAATAGCCTACCCAGTGGAACGTAGGGCAATCTAGTAGTTCTATGTCGGCTCTTCTCACTAACATTCTGTCAAGGTAGCTAACCATCTTGTCAAAAGGCTAATTAAGAGCCCACGCCCTCATTTTTTTTGCCTCGGGATGATCGACCCGGTATCTATCGACGAGACCATAATCGTCGATCAGATCGACCAGGCTGCGGTCGCCCCCTCACCCGCTAGCACCCCGCCCCCTGTCTAATTTGGGGGGTTCAGGATGGCATTCCAGTCCCCCATTAAAACTAGGCGCGTTGAATCCACCAGGAACGGCCCCAACCGCCGAAAGAACGAGACCCCTCTCCCCTGGTCATTGGGCGCATAAACCGCAACGACCCGGAACGAACCACTTTTCACGGCAATATCGGCCACGATCAACCGGCCCTCTGCATCGGTATGCACAAGGTCCACCTTCGCATCGAGAGTACGTCTGACAAGCAAAGAAACACCTCTGGCAAACCGGTCCCCATATGCTGAATAAACGACAAAGTCATCCTCCAGCACACACGCATCGGAACTGCAAACAAAGTGGGTCTCTTCGATCGCGGCGACATCCACATCAAAGGACAACAGGTCCCGGAGCAGGCGGGCAGCCTTACCCCGATCCCTCAAGCCATTCACATTCAGTGTAGCTAACTTAATTGCCATCGTCTAGGCCTGCAAAAAGAAAAAAGAATAAGCGCAAAAACCTTATACACATACGGGGTGGAAATCTGCGTTGAGCAGGACCCCGACGGATTGTCCCAGACTACCAGTGCCCAATTCAGTCGTCATACGACCGCCCAGGACAATACCGCCGACGTCAATAGGGTACATTAATTTAATAGCCCTATATAAGGAGGGGTGAACTAAAACCGGGACCCTCCCAGAGCAAAAGTTGCGCAGTTTCTTCAAGTCGGGGTTGTCCAACTCACACATTCTAATGTTCGGAAAGGCCTCCTTGGCCTCGAATATGTGGCTCCACACTTTTAGGTAGCCACCATTGTCTCTGACACAGGTAATGACACCTGGAGCCTTTGGGAAATTACGGGGGTCCTCGACACTTTTGCCGTCCACCTCCGTCGTTTTGTACAGCACCCCCAACAGGGCTTTCCTTTGTTTGGACAGACCCCTTATGTACTCTTCTTTGTCAATTTTACAAATTGACTCGGGGCCCTCAAACAATTTCTTTTTCTTCTTTTTCTCCCTAGCAGGATGGGGAGGGGAGGAGGTGGACGTGTGTGGTGGTGTGTTCAACGAACTTGGGGAAGATGTGGAGGGAGAGGGGGATGTAGCACGGGAAGGGGAGGAAGGGAAGCTCTTAATGCCGGGAGAGCAGGACGATCTAATTGGCGAAGCCGGGAAGGAGCGCCTCCTGGTTTTGACCAGACTGCGTTCCGCCCGGCTACGACCAGAACAACTTTCTTTTTTTTTTTCTTTTCTTCTTCTTCCTCCTCCTCCTCCTCCTCTTCTCTGCACCTCTTCAGAGACGCCACTCGAGGGTGGAGGCATGTGTTCAACTTCCATCGGACTGTCTCTTTGTTCCTTTGGTAGCTGCTGCTGCTGCTGCTCCTGCTGCTGTGGTTGTTTGATTTGTTGTTGCTGCTGCTGCTGTTTCTGTGGGGGGTTTTTGGGGGCGACTGTTTTTTCGCCACATCTTTTTCCCCTTTTTTCTTTTCCACCTGCGGCTTTGATGGTGGTTGAGGCTTCTCCTTTTGGGGGGGAGCTGGTACATTCTTCCCCTTCCTTCCATTTACAACCTCCTTCCAGGCTCCGTCAGCGTTTTTATCTGCTTCTGCCTTTTTGTCGTTCACCGCTACTGCTGCTACTGGTGGCGTGGGCTGGCTTACAGGCTGAGGCTGTTTCGTTGGGCAATCTTTCGCCATGGGCCCCAGGACACCACACACCCAACAATTCGGTCGCTTGCCTTCCAGCACGACCCACATCTTTCTTTTCCTGCAAACCAGGGTGTTGGGAATTATCCTAAATTCTTTCTGGTTTAGGGTCAGCTGCAGTTCCACGTCACCCGTGGCAATGCCGGACTTGCTCACTATCGCTTTGAACTCCTCAACTTTTCCATACTGGGCGAAGAAGGCCCCCATTCTGTCCTCCGAGATGTCCACAGGCACGCCGTGGACTGTTATTTTAGTCCTACGGGTGCCCATGTATTCCGTTTGCAGCTTGAGGTTTTTTGTTGTCAACACTCTGCCTGCCAACTGCTTCGCATCCAGTTCTGTTGGTAGGAGAATGTCCCACATTGCGTTTGACCTCCTAGCCAGCACCTTCGGATAAATTTTCAAGGTCTTTAGGACCTCTTCCATTGTCTCCCTGCTGACTCCGGTTAATTTCCGACTTTTCACGTCGGACGTCAGCAGGGAAATGATTTTATTTTCTACCGCTTCCAGTGCTTCAGGGATCGTAGGGAATTCATTTTCCTTAAACGACCCTTCAAAAGTCTCTCTTTGAGCTGCGTAGTATTTGGCATCTTTTTTCTTTTTCGGCCTATTCTCAGACCAGGCCGAATTTTCTAAAGACACCGTCGGTGGTGTATTATTTACGTTCTCGTCCATGGTGGCCTGCGACAACCACCACGACAGAACGAATGTCTTTTTAAGTGTAAAAAATAATTTTTTTTTTTTCTAAAACAAAAAAAAAACATAAAGAAAAACGGTGGACAAATAAAAATAAATTTCAACAAAGGAGCAAAAAAAAAGGTAAACAAAGGCAAACAAAACAGTGAGGTGGGTAAAAAAAAAAAAAAATAAAAAAAATGCACAAATACAGAAAAAATCAAAAACAAAAGGCATTTAAACAAAAATTAAAGAGGAAAAAAAAAGATTTGCAAAACTTATCAGATACATAGGTTAACACAGCATGTCCAACCCATTCAAGAAACAAACAATACGGATGCTAAATTCTGACTGGTATCGTATAAAATCCATAAAATAAATAAAATACGATAAGGATCAGCGTTCCGATAAAAGAAACGTATTCGAAGATTTTAGTCGATTGAACTATTTTATATAAACAGTTTAAGAAATCCTTCCGTTGATATAGGAATACGTAGAGATCAATCGTTCAAGCTTGGACGAGAATATAAGAATCTATTGATCAAGTAAGGAAAGGATTTATTATCGAACTGTTTTTTAGAACTGTTCCATCGTTTTTGAAATCATTTTTGATTTGCTTTGTAACGTGAAGGACGTCAAGTTTGTATGAAGATATAAGAACCTATTCCTGATCATATTTAAACGGAACGCTGATCTTATATAAAAATTTCAGTTATCTGTTTGGATTAGTTGTGCTCTTATGTCCATCGTCTTCTACCATTGCCCCCAGGTCCGCCCCTTATGGGACCATGTCGGCGAGCTGACGGCTCGTCTCGCTCCCGAACAGCTTGTGTCCATTGATCTCGCATACGCGTGTGACAATGTGTCGCCCCCGTATTCCGGGGTGAAACGGATGGTGTTTCTGACGCTGATGGCCACGGCTCGAATGGTGATTTGGACGACGCGAAAGGAGGAAGTCTTGCGAGGCAATCGTCTTTCTCATTCGGATCTAATTCGATTCTTTGAGCATCAGCTCAAGATGAAGATTAGATCGGATAGAAAACGATTGCATTCGACGATCTTTAGCGAAAGGTGGGTAAAAAAGCGAGCTTGCTTCTTGTGAACCGGGCTAAATTTTGATTTTCTCTTCTAGGTCAACCCTATTGCACATCGGGGTATAAATAGAACCCTCCCCTTGGTTAGGTTAGACAAGCTTCAGTGTACTTAGTTAATGTGAGTAAGTGTTGTTCTGGCCTGCATCCCGGCCGTTCTTTGGTTATGATCCAAGTCGAGATTTAACCTCCCCAGTTTGTTTTGACTCCCCCCTTTCATCTCGACTGGGTCAGTTTATATTTTCCCATTCCAGCCTAATATTTATACTTTTTCTTTTCCCTTAGCGAGAGCGTCTCTTGATTTTGTCCCCTGGGCAGAATACAGCGGTCTCTCTGTTTTATGGGTTGGACGGTCCCTACTAACATCAATTATGTTTAGTTTGTATTTGTGTTTATTTTAAGTTTATTATTGGGTTCATTTCCCTCCCCTCTCATTTTATCATTATTAGAATTGTATATATATATATATATATATATATATCATCATTAAAATTTTTATGGCATGGGGCGCGATTTTGGTAGGTCTCCCTTGAGAGCACCTGGTATTATGGTGGTTGAAGGCTTGTTTGGTGATGGACGAGTTCTTTTGGTGAATGAGTAAAATGTAATGTACGAATGGGTCGTGAATCTGATTAGCTAGGTATAAGATAGATAGTGTTGACCAGCCTCTACCCCTCCCCTTTATTGGCCTCGTGCCACAATTTGTACTTTTTGTACGAATAAATATCAGTTGTGCTCTTATGTCCATCGTTTTTTGTGTTAAATTTTTATATGTTAATTATGTTTAAATGAAAATGTCGATGAAGATGGTCTTAAAAAGACCGAAACGTCCGACGTCGACTTTATATTAACATTAATACAGCATAATTGCATATTAAGATTTTTGTTTGTTTTTTCTGTATTTTTCTTCATACTGTCGGATCTATATCCATATATATATATATATTATATATATATATATATATATATATATATATATATATATATCTTTCTCCAGCTCTATCACAATCTCCTCCTTCATTATATATCCCTCTCTCAGTGAAACTCCATGTCCCTTCAGGACGTAGGTGATCATGATTTTTCACAGCTATAATAATAATATACGGTGATTTATTTTATGCGCGATGCACACACACACACACACACATATATATATATATATATATATATATATATATATATATATATATATATATAATATTACTCCAAGCAATGTAATTAACTAAAACGCATGGCGTTACAGATTGCTAGAGAATATCAGGAAAACATCTATTGTGGATAGAGAACAAAAATTAAGAAGACAAAAGAACACACACAAACACACACACACACACACACACACACACACACACACATATATATATATATATATATATATATATATATATATATATATATATATATATATATATTTTTAGACAGAGAAATAGATAGATAGAGAGAGAGGATGTACAAAGGAAAATATCTCCCATATACAGTTCCCAGAAATACCTCCACCTAACTCATTATCTTGATGAAGACACCACTGCGACTAATGTGGAAAGTATTTCTGGGAGGTATGACATGCGACGTATTTCTGTCGCCACCTGCATAATCGATATTTACTTAGTTTGTTTTCTTTTTTTTATCCTACTGAAAAAAAAAACACATCTGATGAAATTCAAGCAAGAAATTATTAAGCATTAGAAAATAAAGAACAAATCTAAACTTTATTTCAAGTGAGAAAAAAAACCCGGAAACCAAACGTCTGACATGAAATCTTCCCCTTGTAGGTCACGTATTTGATTCGATGTAAAGAGTGCCGTGTCGGATTTACTGGATCACGTATTTCTCACTCTGTTGTCTAGGCACTTTTATATATGTGTGTAGGACATGTGAAAAACATTTTTTTTTATTTTTTAGATGAGACGTTCTGATTAATTAAGAAGTCGAAATGTTTTTCATTCTTTTGACTTACATCGGAATTGATGCGTGGTACCTAAGTATGTCGAAACATAGATTTCAACAGTGTTTGCGGACACACATCAATTATATTTTGGCTGTTGTCGGAGAATTCTTTTGACACCTGATTTTAATAATTTTAATTATATGCAGACCTTCTGATTGGTTCAAAACTCATAAGTAGTTTGATGTGATGACGACAGAAGTTCACCTTTGGATTTGATAGCATGTGTGACTCATATTAAATATTTGTATGTAATTAAGTTAACGTTATAATTCTCTCGGATTTGCTATGACGATTTCATATAATATTTGTAGGTTTGTCACTGTTTTGTATGATCGTTATGATCTTTTGCTTAGGTTTTCAGAATCTACAAAAGCTGATTTCAGTCAATCGATAGCAATCGTTCTTAACTTGTTAATTTTGTGGATGACAAAGTATTTGTCAGTTCTGGGTAGACATTTATAATGGTTATAATAAATTTATTTTTTAATTGCGCCATTGCACGTGAATTTTTTTTCAAAAATGTATTTTTGTGTAAATTGCGGGTGGCAATAATTTAGTTTCTTCAATCATGTACAAAGTGTGAAATTGAAGTGAGTTGTTGAAAATTTGACCAGTCTAACTTGACTGATGTATAGGGTAAAACTTCTTTTATCGTATTTCGTATATGAATCAAGAGTAACTGTAAATAATCAACTCAGTTGGTGTTGTTAGATTATGTAGACAGATACTGTTTTCAACGGAAGGTGAAAATGTTCTATGGAGCTGTTTGAACAAAGGTGATACGCTGTCGTCTTTATGTGCAGTAAATGTCAGCAAAAAGTACTAACTGAAATTGATGACTGCCATCTGTGGTAATAACGTCAGTGATTCCATAATGTGTAATCCATTGTTGTAACAGCAAATTATATGCAATTATTTATGTAGTAGTGTTTATAACAGGAAAACAGCAGGTCAGTAAGTGAATCTGTAGCAGTAAGTAAATATGTATATCCATGACTGATTGACAGAGGTCCAATATATCTATGCACATATGTGGGGGAATCTAGCATCAGGGTTGCTAAAAGTCCCCAGTACTGTTTTTGTGTGTTTATTAATTTGTATCGTTGGCTACGTAAACATTCCTATAGCCATTTATTGATATATTTGGGAAAGCTGTCTGGGCCAATCAAAACGATCGCTGTTGCACACTTATTCGGTTATGACATTGCGTGTAAATGCTGAAATGATTTATATCGTGAACTTGGTAGAATGTAACGTATTTGCTGTCTGCTGGTAGTATCACAATAAATGTTGTTTTTTATCTGACTGATTTTATATAAAATGACTGATTTATATATAAAATATAAATATTTTTAAAGCAATTATATCCTCTATAATAGGATGTAAAGCTTGTTTATCAGCTATCAGATCGTAACTGTGGTTGTCTTGTGTGATTGCTGATATATCTGCAGCTGAGATAATCTGCGCCGATATCATTGCTTTGGGGTTATGGATATATGTTGAGGATTGGGATAAGTAATGAAGATATCGTATTTCTGATTGAGATTGTCATGAGTATGTCAATGGTCTGTAGTCTGATGAAGTGTCTTTCTCCTCGCAGGTTCCCAAAATAAGCCTGTCGATATAAATGGCTAAAGGTACTCGTGAAAATGTGTTGTATTTATTTATTGCTGTAAGAGTGACTGAGAAGAGATATAGGAATTTTAATAGAATTTTTTGCATCTTGATATTCTATTGTTCCTATTACAGTTATAAGAGAACAAAATGGTTGATATCGATTCCTGAGAATATATATGAAATTTTAAGTGATCGAAAATATGGCGGGGGTCAATTGGAGGTCGATTAGAATTGTTGATACAGAATTATATCAATATTTCAACACTGCAGTAAATGGCGGTGTAACTGCAACCGTTAAAATTTATTTTCTTCGGAAATTCCATGAGATAAATCTGGCAAATCAAAAAACAAGATTTGACTTGCTTAATTTCACTTTTCCACAAAAAACACGACACATAATTTTTAAAATAATTTTTAAAAAATGAAAAATCTTTCTTGAAGCTTTTGTTTTATATTTAAGTTCAAGCTAATAGATTAAATTTAATATTTCCTATGAGCAAAATACTTTGCTGTATTTCAAAAACTAATTTAAATTGACTAGAATGAGTTTCTTTATTATTATTTTTTTTTGCTAAAATAGCTGATTAGCACTCTTTTTTAGTCATCTTTCATTGCGATGTACTTCACGTTATTAAAAAAAATATTCCAAAAATAAAATATACTTTTCTGAAACTTTATATGAAGAATATTAGCTGATTTAAAGTATAATTAATCTGATTTGAAACAAATATTATTTACTTTAAGTTTAAAATACTTCAGAAATGCACTTTTTTAACCTGACAGTGGCTGTGTTTTTACCCCGACAGTAGCTGTTTTGACGTGTTGATAGCTTGATGACAGATCTAATGCTGTTCTATGGAAACTTTATCTGTAAAACACAATTTTAAAAAATAGCGTCAGCGCTTTTTTATTTAATTTTTACTTACTCAGTAATCTTAAAAATGTTAGAAAATTTTCCCCGTAATCTAAATTTTTATTAAATTTTAGAAATGTTGACTCCTCCTTAATTTCACTCTCCCTACACTATAAATACTGGGCGATTTTTTGCCTCGTTCTCTTTTTACTTTGCATTTTAGCGGAGACATTTAAAAGATGTGATCTAATTCAGATATTTACGTTAAACCAGAACTTTTGGTAAAAAACGCCATGAAACTTTACACACACACGCGTACGTACGAACATTCATCAAAATACGAACTATTCACGTTCACGTACAAACACAAACGTTAATGTTTTTGTCCATTGTAAATTTTGTTGTTTAATACATATACTTGTTTGTATATATATATATATATATATATCGGTCTTGTTTGTTTTCTTTACATTTCTTTATGGTGGATTAAATCTCTGAGTCCGCTATATTCTTGTAGTGGACTCTCTTCTATCAGGAGTTCCTAATTTAACAACACGTAAACCCACGGCCCGCTACAGCTCTAAATTTACTATAGTTACGCTCTTATCTTCTGATAATGTCGTGTATGGTCGTCTGTACTCACAAAAACCGGCATGTTTGTACACATACAAAAAAAATTCAAAATTCTTTTTAAAATGTTGGTATTTGATGAGTTGTATTTGTAACAGAGAGAGGTATACACATACACACCACATGAACGCACACCGCAAACTTTTTGGGTTAAGATGTGTATTTACCGATGAGAAACACGATCTCAGGGCAGGAGGCGACGTTTTAAATCTGGGTCACTAGTAAACAATGGGGATGGGCGAGATACTTGGTTTTGTTTAACAGTATTTGTTTTGATTAAAAGGTTGAATCAATGTTTAGTATAAGTATAATTTTGGTGAAGCGAGAAGAACTCGTGATTGAGATCAGGTAAATAATTGGAGAATCGGTTTACATGTCAAGGGATAGTTTTTGGCCGTCGTGGTAGCTGCGTGCTGGGCCGAGGGTCAATTGTGATCAGCTGATTCTTTTTCTATATTAACTCGAGATTTTGCTAATAAAGCAGAGTCAGGGAAAGAGACTGTAGTCGAGAGAGTCACGAGACTATCGTCGCAGTGAGTCGAGAGATTTGCGCGAGAATTTTGGAGGAGAGAGAGAAGACTAACCCCTGTTCTGAGAAGTCTGTATGAGACTGGACTATTAGTCATAAACCTACCCCAGGCGATTCAATATGCGTTTATCACACACAAACCCTCTCTTTGTTGGAAATTCGCTGGATGCATTTTGTCTTTTTCTTTTCTCATTTGTGTTAAATGTTTTTATTCGCCCTGTAACCTCTGTTCTGATGTTATCTTCTTACATAAAAGACGTCAATATTTCCCCCATTGTTGTCTGGCTTCTGCAGATATTATTTCTTGTTTTATTTTGCTACATTCTAAAACTTCCTAGCGCCAACTCTCACAGCCGTGTCCACATCCCCAGTCGATCGTGAACGTATGGACAACACCCTGCTTACTGGATCTTAAAACTAACACAGCGTGGGCAGCGAGCAGGACTTGACCAGTTGACCGGTCGAAATAATCTACGGGTACTCAGGGAGCGTACGGTCAGTTACTCCTAAGTTCGGTTCGGACCGAGTGGACACCTCAACCCAAAGGGGAAGACGCCAGAGGTTGAGGGGCTGGGGACGAAGTGGTAGATATTAAGCTTTTTCATTTATGTTTAATAAATACAGTTTTTACTTAATAATATCATCTAAAATGCTGAAATTAATACAGAAGTGTAACATATTTAGAACATAATAATTTTTTTCTAATTAAAATTTAAAAAAAAATGAAAACACTTCTTGTAAAAATTCATTATTCATCGAAAAAATATTTTCTTACGATAATAGTGTTCTTAATACATCTTATTTATAAAAGCAATTAAAAGCTTTTCTAATTAAATAGTGTCTTAGTTTTATTGCATTTTTTATTTTACGATTCAGAGCAGATTTTTGGTAAATGGTGTTTCTTTTTGTCAAAAACAAATTGAGGATTTAAATTCTCTAATGAGCCCCGCTTTTAACCAATATAAATATGAAAAGGTCGAAAGCTTTTGGAGGTACCTACATTTAAAAAAAAAAAACGAAGAAATTCTACACTACTGAGATACTCTGTTGTTTTAAAATGAAAGTAAACAGATTTATTTTTACAGTATAATTTTTGTTGATTTTGTTTATGTTTTGAAATTTAAAAACCTTCATCTGTGCTTATTGTGGCTTGTTGACTATTAATTTATTTAAATTTCGTTAAAAACAATAAACTAATATGGAAGCTACAAATCTTAAAAGGAAGTATTGATACTTGTCATTATAATATTTGAAACTTGAATTTTAAAGAATTTACCTTGTTAAAAAAGATAAAGATTTACATTGTTTTTTTTTAACTTTGAAAGAGAAATCTAACAATGAAAATGAAACAATTATTATGGTGTTTATTATAGTCCCTGTCCACGTTGGTTATGAAAGGGAGTTAACGGCTCCAAACAAGGTTACTCTCAATAAAAGCAGAAAAAAAGAAGAAGCAAAACCATATTGCAGAAATTATAAAGAAATTACAAAATAAATAAAAAAACAAAACTTTCAATAAGATTTGCATTTTATATGAATTGTACTTTATGAAAATTGACATATAGTAGAGTCAAGCTCCGTATCCTAGATTCGTGGAATGGGGCCATGAGTCCTTAGATGACTGAAGATGACTGAATGTACAATCGAAAGTATTTGCGTATTAAAGAAAGACATTATACAGCTTATAATTTTAAAATAAAAAACAAGGGTCATAACATTCATCGAGTGATTGGTAGGTTAATGCACCTTTAAAATTTTGTTAGCGAAGGGATTTCGCCATTTTATATCATTAACTTTACTAATCTACTTTTTGTATGAATGATTCATTGTTATATAAATTGAACTGCACCACATAATCTGCCAAAGAAAGATGTGAAATGGAATTGGTCAGATAAATGTCAAAGTGCCTTCGAAAAGATCAAGAAAGTCTTAATGTCGGATTTGTCACTAGCTCATTTGACCCTAAATTAAAGCTTGTGGTTGCATCAGATGCAAGTGATTCGGGTATTGCAGCGGTGATACTACACAAATATGAGGACGGAAAAAATAAACCAATAACTCATGCTTCAAGATCATCAATTGCTACTGAAAAAAGCTACAGTCAGATTGAAAAGGAAGCACTGGCTATCATATTTGCTATGAAAAAGTTGCATAAATTCATACATATTAGAGAATTCATACTACAGACAGACCATCGTCCATTATTGTCCATATATGAATCAAAAAAGGGTGTACCCACACATACAGCAAATAGACTGCAGCGCTGGGGAACTATCCTGTTGAACTAGAATTATAAAATGAAGTCATTGCCTAGACTAATACCAAAATTTTGCGAACCACTTGAGCACAGAGTAATTGCGGCGATAATGCCGAAAAGGAAATTAATAATGTATTACACAATACTGTAAGAGAACTTCCCATAACATTCGAGGAAATAAGAATTAAATCGGAAGAAGACGATTTTATAATGAAAATGAAGAAGCAAGATTTAAAGGAAAAAATATTACTGGGAATAATCCATTTTTATTATGCACTAATGTACTTATGTACGCACTAAGAATTATGATACCAGCATCGTTGCAAAAACTTATGTTAAAATAATTTCACAAAGGACATCCAGGAATTTCTAGAATGAAATCCTTAATAGGTCAAGATATCGAAAATTTAGTGAAATCATGCAGAGGTCGTGTTCTGGCAGCGAAGTCACCGTCTATCAAAATTCAACCTTGTCCGAAAACCGTTATGCCATGGTCCAGACTTCATATAGATTTCGCAGAACCCTTAAGCGGAGCATATTATCTAGTGGTAGTCGATAATTACACTAAATGGCCAGAAATATTAAAATGTGGAAAACCGACTACCGCGGTAACGATAAATTTCCTACACAAGATTTGTGCAAGGTTCGGTGTTCCTGACTCAATCATTTCAGACAGCGGGACACAATTCACATCTAGTGAATTTAATGTTTTTTGTAAATCATTAGCAATAGAACATATGACAACTGCCCTCTTATCACCCAATATCAAACGGACAAGCGGAACGGTTTGTCGATACGTTAAAAAGGGCACTAAAAAAGTCAGAGGGAGAGGAGTTAGATGAAGAAATGCTACAACAATTTCTGAGTGTTTTCAAAATAACACCAAACCCGAACACCGTGTCTGGAATGTCACCAGCAGAGTTGATGTTTGCCAGGAAGATTAAGTCCGTTTTTAATAAATTATTACCAGAACATAAGGAGAGAGCATCAAGAAATACTAATATAAGTAAATACTTCAAGCCTGTAATTTTTTTTTAATTGGAAAAGAATTCTGTGAAGATGGCGTTATAAAAAAAAAAACGGTTCGGCAAAATGACAGACAAGGTACAGGGACAAAGGTGGGAACATAAGGGACACCTTATTCAGTTAAAATGCAGATTTATTGATTTAAAGTCTCCGAAAAGAGGTACCTATGGAAATTTTTATGACACGTTTGACGTACCCACGCCATCAGAAATTGTTGAACCAAGGTTTTATGGTAAGAGAAAAAATATAGCGACAGAATTTCTAAATATTGAACCGAAGCTGAAGACATATAGACTCCAGGAGAAGTCATCTCAAAGGGGAGGTGTCATGTAGGAATAAAGTGTCACTGCCGACATTTGGGTTTGAACACGGATCACCAGAGAGCAAGAACGGTCGACAGAATCTTGAAATATTTAAGTCACGTGACGGGTAAAGGAAGAAAAATATATATGGGAATTAGCGGCGTCTGACCGAGTATTGTCCGAAGCCTTGGCGTTCTCGTTTTTTGGCTGGCGGTGACCTACTTTTGACCGATTATGCTTTTGAATTACGAACTTTCTTCATCCTACAAGTTATTTGTTAAGTTTATTTAATTTATTTCTCTTTCGTTCGTTTCTTCTGTTTGAATTATTGTTTCTTGTTTTCTCTTCTTGTCAGACCTTTTTTGTTGTTGGCTTTGGCCGACATCTTTATTTTTTGTCCGGTTTGACAAAGTCTTACCAGACTACTGTTTTTTTTTTCTGTTTCATTTGTTTATTTCATTCATAGTTAACGTTTGTTTTTATTATTTTCAAAAAAATAAGTAAAGTTTAAGAAAAGAAACGAGAAAAAGAAAAGAGAAAAAGAAAGAAGTTTTTGAATCTTTCCTTTTTAGTTTATAACCTCCCACGTTTTATTTTCGCTTTTGCACCTAATTCCTTTAACTTTTAGGTTTTTTATAAGTTGATTTATTTATTTATTCATTCTTTATTAATTCCTATTTGAACAAACAAAGGAAAGCTCTGTTGGAGGTGCTGTACAAAACGACGGAGGTGGACGGCAAAAGTGTCGAGGACCCCCGTAATTTCCCAAAGGCCCCAGGTGTCATTACCTGTGTCAGAGAAGTGTGGAGCCACATATTCGAGGCCAAGGAGGCCTTTCCGAACATTAGAATGTGTGAGTTGGACAACCCCGACTTGAAGAAACTGCGCAACTTTTGCTCTGGGAGGGTCCCGGTTTTAGTTCACCCCTCCTTATATAGGGCTATTAAATTAATGTACCCTATTGACGTCGGCGGTATTGTCCTGGGCGGTCGTATGACGACTGAATTGGGCACTGGTAGTCTGGGACAATCCGTCGGGGTCCTGCTCAACGCAGATTTCCACCCCGTATGTGTATAAGGTTTTTGTGCATATTCTTTTTTCTTTTTGCAGGCCTAGACGATGGCAATTAAGTTAGCTACACTGAATGTGAATGGCTTGAGGGATCGGGGTAAGGCTGCCCTGGGACCTGTTGTCATTTGATGTGGATGTCGCCGCGATCGAAGAGACTCACTTTGTTTGCAGTTCCGATGCGTGTGTGCTGGAGGATGACTTTGTCGTTTATTCAGCATATGGGGACCGGTTTGCCAGAGGTGTTTCTTTGCTTGTCAGACGTACTCTCGATGCGAAGGTGGACCTTGTGAATACCGATGCAGAGGGCCGGTTGATCGTGGCCGATATTTCCGTGAAAAGTGGTTCGTTCCGGGTCGTTGCGGTTTATGCGCCCAATGACCAGGGGGAGCGGGTCTCGTTCTGTCGGCGGTTGGGGCCGTTCCTGGTGTATTCAACGCGCCTAGTTTTAATGGGGGACTGGAATGCCATCCTGGACTCCAAGTTAGACAGGGGGCGGGATGCTAGCGGGAGAGGGGGCGATGCAGCCTGGTCGATCTGATCGACGATTATGGTCTCGTCGATAGATACCGGGTAGATCATCCCAAGGAAAAAATGTTGTATGTGGGCTCTTAATTGGCTGTCTGAAAAGGTGGTTAGCTACCTTGACAGAATGTTAGTGAGAAGAGCCGACATAGAACTACTAGATTGCCCTACGTTCCACTGGGTAGGCTATTCGGATCACAAACTCGTTTGTGCACGGGTTGCGTTAGACAATAGGCCTAGAATGGCTGGGTACTGGAAGTTCAATCTGTCTTTACTGGACAGGCGGGACTTCCAGGAGCAGATAATTAGACTAGTGCAGCGGGAGCTAGTGGGGGCGGTTATCGGGAATAGATGGTGGGAACGCCTTAAATGTAGGATTAGATCCTTCACCACTGATTTCAGCAAACGGCTCGCTCTAGATAGAGCTGAAAAGGTGAAGACGCTTAAAGCTAGTTATTCCCGGGCGGAGGCTGGGGGGGATCCCCTAGAGATAGCCTTAGCTAAGGAGGCCCTGGATCGATCGAATAGCGAGCGGTACATGGGTCAGGTAATTAGACATAAGTTAAGCAAGATGTCTTCTGAAGCCGTGAACTTGGGCGCAGATCTGCGCAGGGAAGAGGTTCGTCGTGGTGGCGATCGTTACATTCCTGAAGTCAAATCCCCGGAGGGGCGTACTCTTCGGGCCACTGACGACATGTGCGGAGCGTTTCAGCGCCATTTCGAGAACCGGTTTGCCAAGGAGCCTGGTCTCCGTGAGGAGGAGTTTCGTAGCTATTTGGCTGACTTTCCTCGGCTTTTGCCGACTGAAGCGGCTAGCCGTGAGGGAGAGATTACGGAGGGCGAAGTCTACGCGGTTTTGAAGAAGGTCGGCAGAGGCAAGTCGTCTGGTCTGGATGGTTTGCCCTATGAATTGTACTTGAGGCTGTCGCACATCTTTGTTCTAATTTTGACTGCAGTGTTCAACAACTGGTTTCAGTCAGGGTCCATCCCCAACCGGATCACCAGGGGTGTGATCGCTCTGTTGAAAAAGGGCAAAGGTAGTGGGGGGAACCTAGATGATTACAGGCCCATAACTCTGCTAAACACAGAGTTAAAGATTATGGCCAAGATCCTGCAGGAGCGTTTGCAGTCAGTTGCCGAGTCTCTGTTGGGACCTGAGCAGACTTGTTCTGTGAGGGGCCGAACAATTCAGAGCAACCTGCATCTGATCCGCACGATCATAGAGGGTGTAAAAGACGACGAAGAAGCCGCGCTGATCAATTTGGATCAGTCCAAGGCATTTGATAGGGTCGACCATCGCAACCTTGCTGCTGTCCTGCAGGCCGCTGGATTCGAACCCAACTTCTGCCGCTGGATTAGCCTACTGTATCGCTCCCCCAGTGCGGTGGTACAGGTGAACGGAAAGTTGTCGGACGCGTTCGTGCTGTCTAGGTCGCTTCGTCAGGGTTGTCCGCTGTCGCCTCTCCTTTATGCTTTGGCGTTGGAGCCTCTCCTTCGCCGGCTGAAGGACGAGACCGGCAGTCCGGCCCTACGGGGAATTGCCGTTCCTGGTGGGTCTCGAGCCAGGGTTTCCGCATACGCCGATGACGTATCTGCTTTCGTGTCGTCCCGCAACGACATTGAGACGGTACAGAAGGCGCTTGATCGGTACGAGAAGGTGACAGGGGCCAAAATAAACCACGACGTCGTCCGGATTGCGGTTAGGTGCCTGGAAGGGGGTCGCTCTTCCGGGCCGCTTCGGTTGGATAGACGGTCCTGTCCGCATTCTTGGAGTGTGGTTTGGGCCTGACCTCCAGCTGGAGAAGAATTGGTCTGAAGTACGAGCAAAGGTCGATTCCGCCGGTCAGACTTGGAATCGACGGAGGTTGTCCGTGAAGGGCAGGGCGGAGGTGTGTGCTACATACATTTTCCCCCTGATTCTTTATCGATTGTCCGTACTTCCTCTCTGTAAGACCCACAAGAAGGCGCTCGAACGCTCGCTATCCTCCATTTTATGGAGGGGACGCGGGAATCGGGTCGACAGACGAGTCTGCACTAAACGTCCGTGTCATGGGGGCTGGGAATGCCGCACCTGCCGAGTCACATCCGTGCCTCTAGGTTGGCTTTCCTACGCCGCGCATTGACTGGAGGAGATCCGATTCTGGAGGGGATTGTTAGGGACGCGTTCCCTGGTCTTACCATCAGTCCCCCCATCTCGCGGGTTGAGCGCGGTCGTAAACCCCGGGATCAATCGGTTTTCCTTCGCGAGTGTCAGTCGGCCTTGAGGGCCGTTCCCCGGTCCAGTGACCTTTCTCGGCCTAGGAAGGTCTTCTATCGTGAATTAGTGGAGAGGCCCGCGAAGGATCCCCTACGAGATATGCTCGGCTTGTCGGAGGAGGAGTATCGCTCCTACTGGTCTTGGGCGCCAGCGGCGGATTACCTCAGTAACCCTGAGTTTTCGCTTAGCTGGCGATTGGCTCGGAATCGGCTGCCTCTCAACGACAAGGCTTTCATATGGGGCTTGGCGGATTTGCCAGACTGTGAACGGTGTGGCCTTGGCTTAGAAGAAACGGCTGCGCACGCCTTCTACCATTGCCCCCAGGTCCGCCCCTTATGGGACCATGTCGGCGAGCTGACGGCTCGTCTCGCTCCCGAACAGCTTGTGTCCATTGATCGCGCATACGCGTGTGACAATGTGTCGCCCCGTATTCCGGGATGAAACGGATGGTGTTTCTGACGCTGATGGCCACGGCTCGAATGGTGATTTGGACGACGCGAAAGGAGGAAGTCTTGCGAGGCAATCGTCTTTCTCATTCGGATCTAATTCGATTCTTTGAGCATCAGCTCAAGATGAAGATTAGATCGGATGAAAACGATTGCATTCGACAGTCTTTAGCGAAAGGTGGGTAAAAAGAAGCGAGCTTGCTTCGTGTGAACGGGGCTAGCCTTGATTTTCTCTTCTAGGTCAACCTATTGCACATCGGGGTGGCTTCCTGTGGAACCCTCCCTTGGTTAGGTTAGACAAGCTTCAGTGTACCTAGTTAATGTGAGTAAGTGTTGTTCCTGGCCTGCATCCCGGCCGTTCTTTGGTTATGATCCAAGTCGAGATTCCCAACCTCCCAGTTTGTTTTGCCCCCCCTTTCATCTCGACTGGGTCAGTTTTATATTTTCCCATTCCAGCCTAATATTTTATACTTTTTCCCACTCCCTTAGCGAGAGCGTCTCTTGATTTTGTCCCCTGGGCAGAATACAGCGGTCTCTCTGTTTTATGGGTTGGACGGTCCCTACTAACATCAATTATGTTTAGTTTGTATTTGTGTTTATTTTAAGTTTATTATTGGGTTCATTTCCCTTCCCTCTCATTTTATCATTATTAGAATTGTATATATATATCATCATTAAAATTTTTATGGCATGGGGCGCGATTTTGGTAGGTCTCCCTTGAGAGCACGTGGTATTATGGTGGTTGAAGGATTGTTTGGTGATGGACGAGTTCTTTTGGTGAATGGGTAAAATGTAATGTACGAATGGGTCGCGAATCTGATTAGCTAGGTATAAGATAGTTAGTGTTGACCAGCCTCTACCCCTCCCCTTTATTGGCCTCGTGCCACAATTTGTACTTTTTGTACGAATAAATATCAGTCTTACTCTTATGTCTATCGTCTTTTCAGTTGACTTGAATATCGTCTAATGTTAATTTTGTTTTAATAACTATGCCCTGAAGAAGGTCTACTAGACCGAAACGCCTGACGTCGACATTGAAATAACATTAAAACAGCATATTTGCATATTCGGATTTTTTTTGTTTTTTCCATATATTTTTCTTCATACTGTCGGATCTATATCCATATTGCACGTTTCTCTTCGTACGTCACTTATTTGAATTAATATATATATATATATATATATATTGATCAAGCACTAGTTATTAGTGTCGAATCAAGTAGTCTTGTGTCATTTATACATATGGAAAGAATCGGCAATTTAGCTTTCGAAAATACGATGGATTAATAATTAGAGATGTTTTTCATTTACTTTCCATACACATCCGCTAATTCTCGCTTGTTGTCGGTAAATTAATTTAATATCCGAATTTGAAGATTTTTAGTAACATATGTAACCATCAAATCAAACACCTTTTAATCTGATTCTCATCTCGAAATTCATGGGTGGCACTAAGTGTCGTCTAAGGATATATTTTTAAATATCTTGGTTGTCAACAGAGGAGCTGATCCCATTCATTTTAAGTAACATAAAATAATCTATCTTATGATTCTGCTTGTTTGTATGTACAACCGTTATGTTTTACTCTGTATGAATGAAGTGTAGTATCTGCTCGTGTCCTTACTCTATGAAATGAGTCAATTACGCTTTCTGACATTAATAATAATAAAAGAAAAGAAATTAGGGAAAACGAGAGGGATGAGGAAGGTAAAAGAGAGTGTTAAGGAAGTAGTTAGTAGGTAACAAGACTAGAGTAAACGAAAAGCAGATAAAAGGAAAGAAATCTGTAGAGAAAAATAAGAGGAATGGCGACGAAAGAAATCCATATCAAGAGAACTTTAAGCGAAACACTGAACAACGGGTAAGGATGAAAAAGCATAAAATTGGCAATACATGAAAATTCTTTACTGAGAGATAGAGTAAAAGAAATATAGAAAAGAGGATATAATCGGAAATACTTGCGCATCCCGTTTTTATACTTAATTATATTCAATTTCTATAAAATTAGATAAAAACATAGAAGAGCAACGGAAATTGGGAGAGAATGGGAAGATGCAGTCAAAGAGTAACAGAAGAGCAGAGGCATGAGATAATTGATAATCTTCATTGTTAATAGCTGAAATTTCCATTGACTGCAAATATCAATGTTGTTATACAAATAACCATGACACCAAATATTATATCATGGAAAAGAAAATTTTATGTAGTAGTTAGTGACCTGTCTAATGGTTAGTAGACAGTAAAACGTGAATCACTTATTTTTCTGTGGTTGTTAGTTTTCATCTTATTCGTTCGGACGCAAGATGAAGAGAGAAAAAGAGAACGAACTGAGTATGAAGTTAACTTCTTTTAAATCGTCTGACCACCTGCAACGACGTGGTAGTGGCGCCCCCACAGCTTAACATGCTAAACATCGAAAATCAAGAACAAATGAATGTTTGAGGAATACTTATTTGAGCGTAAATATTTCTGTTTCTCTCTCTCTCTCTCTATCTCTGACCGCTGTGATTAACTGGTATATGGTAAAGCTATATAATCTTAACCTGTACTTAAGTCAAGCGACTAAATTTCGGATTTACAAGACATGTCACACAAAACATCCACCAATTTCAATGTGTTTAGGACGACCTTGTGTGAAAAATACTAGACAAGAAAAGTACACTGTCA
Source organism: Acanthosepion pharaonis (assembly GCA_903632075.3). Taxonomy (NCBI): domain Eukaryota; kingdom Metazoa; phylum Mollusca; class Cephalopoda; order Sepiida; family Sepiidae; genus Acanthosepion; species Acanthosepion pharaonis. The sequence continues at coordinate 279,017 of CAHIKZ030002973.1, forward strand.
AACGCCATGTTGCTTTAGAGAACAAATTACGCATTCACATTTCTTCACCGATCATTGAATTGATTTCTGGTTCCCACGCCACCTTGTCGAGGCCGATAGTTTCCAGTGGCAGATTTATCGATCACGTGTCTCGCATCAACCCTGTCAGTTGGAGATCAAGTTTAGAGGTTGTCGAGCTTCAAATATCAAACAATCATCTACGGAAAAGAAAGTTTACGCGCATGTGCACACATAAGAGATAACGGCGAGAAGTCAATCAACAGAAAAAAATGCCGTAAGAATTGCGTAATTCACATCTGCGAATTTAGATCCAACTACAAGAATCGATCCTGTGTACTTGTTCGTGAATCAGCTGCTAAAAAAAGAATTCAGTCATTTAGGATTGTCATTCGCATGGTTTAATTGCAGCTTTTTATTTTGCTTTGAGAAAGACAGTGAATGATAGAGGGGGATGGGTTATTTGTGGAAACCTTGTTTACAATAGCGTTCATAAACCAATTGATGAATCAAGATCAGTTAAAGCCCATCAACCTGTTTTCGAAAGAACACATGATTAGCACCATTAACAAATATACAATCTATATACATATATAGACTCTAATATACAATCTTAGAGGCTTGAAGGATGGTGACTACAGATAACAGTGCTGAAGACGGAATCGGCAGAGTTCAAATTTTAGCCGCGTTTGCTTAGCTTCTAGATATCCTTGAAAAAAGCATGACTCTACTTCGGTGTGTGCCAGATATCATGATAAAATATCTCGTCATTGGCATACCACGATGGCTGAAGAAGAAGAGAGTTGGAAAGTGAATCTTTGCACAAAACAGATGCAGCAAAATGCTCTTACCGATTGTCAAATTTGATCCAATCACCATATCAATATATAGGTCTTACCAACAAGATCATTTCACAAAGCCATTCTCACTAGGTACTCTATTACCGTGATCTTGTGTCAGTCTTAACAGATTGCATGTGGTTGCAGTATATGTATACTCTCCACCAACATCTGTCCGAATTCAGCTAAAAATCCACGATTTCCACTTGGCGCTACATAATTTTTCTAATCCTTATTTGGCGCTGTGTATGTTTAGTAAATATCTGTATGCATACATGCATACATATATACAAGTTTCCACGCAGTCAAAATTAGAATATTCCTGTGAAAGATTTCACAAGCCGAAATAGTTTAAAATGAAGAAGAAACTACCATTAATTTATATGATAAATATTTTTAGCGTTTCCAGATTCCAAAAATAACCTTCACATTTCCACTGTAATTGGCTAACTGGGAAAACATCACATTTCAAGCCTACCACATCAACCGCAGCAGACGACAAAACTCTACTTTTGACATGTTGACATTAAGGATTATTTGAAGGAGGGTATGAGATCGCTCAATTTTTTTTCCATATATAATGGTAATTGATGCTTCGCTTTACGCCATTACAGACAGCAGAGGAAACCTTTCAAAAGCAAAGTGACATAAAGTATCAAAAAGCGAGGAAGACCTGGATATAAGTACGCGTATATAGGGATATTTCCTTAGTGCGACATCCAGTGAGAATCTGCAAAAGTACTTGCATGAATATACAAGTTTGGTGAATTAGAATAGCGCGCGTAAGAAATGCTGAACAGATTTTTTCCATGCCCCTTTGTGAACAGCACTCTATGTAATATAGTTGTGTACAGGTTTAATAAAGGAATCAAATAATAAACTAGAAAAACATTTTTTCATCTTCAAATGCCACAAATCTTTAGTAGTCCCTCTCTCTTTCTGTCACACATACATAAATACAGATTGGTAGAAAAAGTGATGTCATCCATATTTTACAAAGAGATGAATGCTAAATAAAAGATTTCATTTTGAAATCTTGTGTTCCGTCATTATCTGTCGGTGAAGAAAGCAAACACGTAAATTATCCCAACCAATAAGCGTTCTACTTTGTATATATACACTGAAATTAGCGTGTTTGGAAATAAAGCAGACTTGATTTTTTCCACTTTAGTTTTTAAGTCCAGTCATTAAATAAAGAAAGCATTACAATACAATTAATATTTGTTTATTCATGTTGACACCTTATGGAGCGTGGGGAGTGCCACAACTTTAGCAACTGATAGCTGCAGTTTCAGTAGCAAGTGAATTTTTACAAAGCCAACTTGCTAGCCTGACAGCCAAGATGGTCTACCTTAAAGGGTTAAAATGCTCAAATTGAACGACTCATAGCTTGAGGTGAGAACGGGATTAATTCCTTTTTCAAGCGCAAAGTAAATGTAAACTAATCCAGCCGGAATTTGAACTTAGCCGATTCTATTCTCCAGGACGTTTATCGTTAAACCTCCCGAAATTCTCAGTGTTTTTTTAAAAAAAAGTTTTCTATTCTATAAAGCATCCTTATTTCCAAATTATTTTACGTAAGTATAATTGCATGTGATTTATATTATATCTATATACATTTATATTATACGAGCTTGTGAACGAAGCGAACATTTCTGCAAACTGCCTACTCAAATTTCTAATTCAAGACAATATTTAAAGAAGAAAATATGTTGCTTGCACAAGTTCGCAACAGAACTAACACGAGGTTGCTTACTTTACAGCAACAATTGGAAAGTTCACCAACCATTTAATGAATTGACTCTTCATTTGTTCTTATTTATTACTGACGGTGCAGGTAGGTAGTTTAACAGATATCAGTGTCGAAAGTGGAATCGGCGAATCGAGTTCGGGTCTTGTCTCATTTCACACATCTCCTCTCCCCTCAGTTGTAAATTAAATAGCAGCACAGAGATTGGGCTCTTTAACTTCCGTTGGTGGATTAGTCGACAAGTAGTGCACTATGAGCTGCCTCGGGAGGTAGCATGGACTTGGACTACTAGTGGCAGCTCGGCTCCTGGCTCGCTTGCGAGCTACCTGGATCGAGTCTTAGTTAAGAGAGTCGATGTTAGGGCTCTTAGGCTGTCCAAGTTTCCATTATATAGTTTATACGGACCATAGGCTTGTCCGGGTCCGTGTAAACTTAGATAAACCTAAGGTTTGTTGGCTGGTTACTGGAAATTGAACTGTTCGCTTTTCAGTGATCAGGGTTTCCGGGACCAGCTGCTACTAACAATCCAGAGGGAATTGACAGGAGCGGTTGTGGGAAATGCCTGGTGGGGCAAATTAAAATCTAAGATTCGTTCGTTTGCTGCCGACTTTAGTCGTCGGCTCAATTTAGATAAATTAGCGGCGCAAACGGCTTTAGAAGAAAAAGTTGATCGGGCCGTGAAATCCCGTGTTAGTGGGGACATAGTCTTAGCTAAGGCAGAGTTGGCCTCCTTGCTTATCAAGAAGGACCAAGCTCTGGTAGTTAGGGCTAGGTTAAAAAGAATGTCTTCTGAGGCAACGAATATGGCCGCTGAACTGCGTGTAGAGGAAAATCGAAACGCGGCCAGGCGACATATAGCGCGTGCGTCACATTACCGGATAAGCGGACTGTGACTACAAACGCGGGCATATGCGAGGTCTTTCGAGATTATTTTCAGGAGCTTTTCACCAGGGAGCCCGGTCTGAGTTCTGCTCAGTTCGACGCCTATTTAGTTGACTTTCCCTGCCTCTCGGCAGCTGAAGTGGCTAGGTGCGAGGGCCGCATAACAGAGTCGGAAATCTGGGAAGCGCTGAAGCTGGTTGACCTGGATAAGTCTCCGGGATTAGATGGTCTGCCCTACGAAGTTTACTTGAGGTTGTCGCACGTTTTTGTGCCTTTGCTGGAACTGATGTACAACCACTGGATGAGGCAGGGGTCTTTACCTCAACGCTTCACCAGAGGTGTCATCAAGTTGCTGCGCAAGGACAAAAACGGAGGGGATGGGTTAGAACTTTCGCCCTTTAACGATGTTAAACACTGACTTAAAGATTTTGGCGAAGATCTTGGCCAACCGTTTGCAGCTTGTCCTGTCTAGTCTGATTGGCCCTGAACAGACTTTGTGCTGTGAAGGGCAGGACTATTCAGGATAACCTTCATATGGTACGCCTGATCTTAGAACAAGTCGACAGTGAAGCCGCGCTGATCAATTTAGATCAGTCCAAGGCCTTCGATAGGGTTGACCATCGATTTCTGGAGGCTGTCCTTTCGGCGGCCGGTTTCGGCCGACTTTCGCTCCTGGATCCGTCTCTTGTATGCGACCCCGGTGCGCTGGTGGAAGTGAATGGGGTAAGATCGAAGCCTTTCGTATTGTCTCGCTCCATTCGTCAAGGTTGTCCGCTATCGCCTCTGCTTTACGTTCTTGCGTTGGAGCCTTTCCTTCGCAAGTTAAAGGCGAATCGGTCCTACGCGGTATTTCGCTGCCTGGTGCTAACACCTCGGCCAGGTATTCTGCCTATGCTGACGACGTTTCGGTTCTTGTGTCGAGCAGAGCCGAGATTAACGAAGTCAGTAAGCAGATCAGTGGGTATGAGATGGTGACAGGGGCCAAAATCAACCGCGATAAGTCTGTGGGCTTGCGGTTGGGTGCGTGGAAGGGAGTTTCTCTTCCCGGACCTTTCCTCTGGACGGATGGGCTGATCAAGATACTCGGCGTCTGGTTCGGTCCTGATCTCCAGTTGGAAAAGAATTGGTCGGAGGTACAGGGGCGGGCCGAGGCCGCGGCTAGTCTGTGGTCTCGGAGGAGACTTTCCCTGACGGGAAGGGCGGAAGTTTGTGGTTCCCACATCTATCCGATACTCCTCTACCGTCTTTCTGTGCTTCCACTCCCGTGTGCCCGACTAATGTCATTAGTCAAGGCCTTGTTCTCTTTCTTGTGGAGAGACAAGGCCCACATGGTATCTCGCGAGATCTGTTGCCTTCATCCCTCTGAGGGCGGTCTGGGAATGCCTAGCATTGAGATTCGTCAATATATGCTACGCATTACCTTTCTCGACCGAATGTGTCGCGGTTTGGATGAGGTGGGCACCTTTTGGAAAGAAGATGTCCGTAAACATTTCCCATCCCTGAGAAGTGTGCACTCGTGCGAGGAGGAGGCCGGTCGTACTCCTCGTGGCGAGTGCTCCTTCTATCGTGAATGTCGTCGTGCTTTGAAGCTCCTCTTGCGGTCGTCGGTTGGCCTCTCCGACGCCCAAGCGTTGTCTCGTAAGGCATTATATCGTGTTGTTAGTTAGGGGGCCGTTCAAGATGATCTGATCGACGAGCTCGGTCTTACGAAGCAGGAGGCTCGCTCGATATGGCCTTGGGCGCGTGGGTTGAAATGTCTCAATAACGATGAGGCATCACTCACCTGGCTGATGATTCGTGGGGCCCTCTGGGTCGGCAAAGACTTTTTGCAGCAGGCTTGGAAATATCAAACTGTCGTCGCTGTACTGGGAATGTCGAGACCATTGGTCACGCCTTTTTCAGTGCAGTGCGGTAGTGCCGTTGTGCAAGTTTTTGAAGGCCTCATGGTTCGCATGCTGCAGGGAAAGTTTTTTGTCCTGGAAGCCAGTTCTGTTTGTAGCAATGTGGTATCGCAATTGACGAAGGCTGAACACTATGTGTTCTGTTGCTTACTAGGGGTTATGCGAGTCGTGATTTGGACGACGCGACAGAGGGATTCTATGAAGGCGAGAAGTTCTCCTCTTCCCAACTGATCTTGTACTTTAGGCATCAGCTTAAAGTCAAGATTAGGACGGAAAGGCGGCGGCTCCCATCATCAGAATTCGCCAAAAGGTGGGTGAATCTTGCGCGAATGTGTAGAGTGAAAGGGGCTGACCTAGAGTGGCATTTAGATGTCAGTTAGGCACAGAATATTGTCCTAACAGGGTTGAACGTAGGCAACCCATCCAGATATTAGGTTAGACTAGGTTTTTGTTTTTGAATATTTAGTTTTTCTTTTTTTCCCGTTTAACTTAGCTAGGTATGTAAGCTCATTGGTCCTTTTATTTCTGTCCCATTTTTTTTTACTTTTGTTTAATTCCCCATCCCTCCCTCGTTAGGTGGTTAGTGATGTCAATTTTCTGGTGGATGTGGGGCGCCTTTCGTTTCGGGTGTGTGTTTTCGTATTTGTTGTTGTGTATGAATGAGTGAGTGTTTGTGTGAATGCTTGATGGTCTGAATGTGTAATCATTTTCTTAGTCGCATCGATTTCGTCTGGTTAATTGACATTTCTGCCACATTCATAGTTTGTGGGGGGTTTTATTACTAACTTAGTTTTGTTTAGTTTTATTGTATATAATTATTTCATTTTGTAAATACGCATTTGGGGATTTTTTAAAAGTTGTTTTTTTATGACCCTCCCCATGAACAATATTTGTACATATGGGACTAGTTAGGACATCATAGAGAAACTGAGGTATTATGGTGGACGTAGTAAGAATGGTAGGAGTGAATGTGATGTTTTGGTGATTGGATTATTGTTGGCATGTTTGGGTCAGTATCTGTGACTAGCTAAGTTTTAGATTAAGTCAGAAGAAGACCGTCATTCCCCCACCCCCCTCTTTGGCTTTGTGCCGCATTTTGTATTTTTTTTAAAATGCAAATAAATATTAGTGCACTATGAGCTGCTACCAAAGGGCCAAACAATCACTGCGGATCTGGACTCGCAGCAGTTGGAACACGTGCAAAAGGCACTGAAGCAGGAATGGTTAATCGCCAGGATGTTCTTTTCCTCAATGACAATGTTAGGCCTCATGTGGCGCAGGTAGCCAGGGATAACTTACGGCGACTTATCCGGGAGGCACTGTGCCATCAACCTTACTGCCCGCCAACAGATTACCACCTCTTCCATTCCCTGGACAAACACCTTCGTGGAAAATCTTTCGCAAAAGTAGCAGATTTGGGGCAGACACTCAAAGACTTTTTTGCGTCCAAGACACCTGATTTTACTGCCAGGGAATTGCGCACCTGAGATACGTTAGCAAAAGCAAAAGTTTCTGTGTGCCGATGGGGATTACTTTGAGTACTAATGGTATGTCAAATTTGCTGTCTTCTTTTTTTTGTTAATAAATAAATAACGGCAAGGACTTTTTTTATTACTTTGTAACTAGAGTCCTATGATCGCCAAAGCCTTGAATATCGCCGACCATGGCAATATTTGCATCCCTACATATTGAAAACAAATGTTTGCACAATTTATCAGCTGAGAAATTTGGAAGACTTTTTACTGAAACGTTTAATGTAGATGGTAAACATTGAATAAATCTATTTGTACACTTCAATAAGCAAAAGGGAATGGGCGCTATATAAACGTATGTGTTATGCTTTTTGTGCTAATGTGCATAAAGTTTGCTTTTGATAATAAAGGCAAAATTTCACTCGAGAAAGCTCAACGCGCTTTCATATCAACATTATGTTCAAAAGAAAAAAAAAACCTTTTACTGCATTCAATTTGTACTCCTGCCCAACACGAAACATTTGTTTTTCTCTCCCTTTGTGTTTGCGTGTGTTGATCAGGCAGCCAGTTATTGAAGGGAGAATTATGAATCAGCGGTCATGTGACCTATTTTTTCCGATCGTTCGTGGTATTTGTTATTCGAACAACTGACGAGAGAGAGAGAGAGAGGGGGGGGGGAGAAGAAAAAAAGTCTAATATTCATTCATTTCTCTAGTCATAATCCATATAGCTATCTTTTTCTGTTCATACCTCTCTCAAGTCAGACTGTCGGCCAGATAACGCAGGCAGAAATGTATCTGTTAGTAAAGCTTGTTGATATATCAATTGACAGCCAGAAAAGTAGTGACTGTTATTTGCCATTGTAACTGTCTATGAAAAACAAGACGGGAAGATTTAGTAGTCATGCTGACAATGACCCATTCGTTGTATCCAAAGCTCACCTCTAATATTTCTCTCTTTATTGTTTATTCCTGTTTGCATGTGTGCGAGCAATGATACGGGGAGATGGTTTCGTTATGTAAAGCTTGGAAAGGTAACAGAAAAGCCCTGTTTAATAATCGATATTTGATTTTGGAAGGACACTGATTCAACTGTAGAAACTTTGTTTAACAAAATAAACATATTCGATTCTACGGAGAACGATAACACTGTTGAATACAGCAATTTTTCAGCTAAACTCCCATATAGTAATCACCATTGTCTGGACATTTTCACTAACGATGGACAAGTCTGTATGTTGTACTCATCAAAAATCTGCACTAGAGGATACTTTCTTCTGTGAAAAGGTGCGTAGCAATGGTGATTATTAAGCTATAGGTTTTTTCCACTTCTGGCATGATTTCATTTAATATTTTGAAAATAAAACTAGTAAAATTTCATTTAATAATCTAATAACTGAAAAAAATTGATTACATGCAAAATATACAGTTACAGTTGTCTTTTGTGAAGATTTTAATCATTTTTAATCTTAATTTTATTTTAATGCTTTGTAACAGTTCAATTTCATGGTTTATAAAATGATCAAGTTGAATATCAGTGTTATTTAGCTTTCAAGTTATTTTTAATAAATCTGTTGTAAAGTTCGCTAAAATTGCTTAAAAAAAATCAAAGGATATGTTTTTACTGTGTTCCACTTTTACTCTTAACAAAAATAAAACACTTCTTGATTTTTTTTTTAGAAATTATTAAATTTTTTAGTTGTTAGCAATTAAAACTTATTAGTGATTAAATTTTTTAGATAAGATTGAAGACCTTTTATTATTGATTTATTTGCTGTGATAATTCATGTTTAATTCTTAAATGTCTGTAAGCAAATTTAAAATTTGCATTTCTTTTATTCATTGTCCTGCAGGATTAGGTACTGCTTGTACTTATCAAAATATATGCAGGAGTTAAACCACAACATATAGGATGATGCCTTTCTGTTTAGAGTATTATTGTTGCAATATTATATTAGAGTGTTTTATTTTGGAAGTGCTTGCTGAAATTGAAATGTCACCCCTAAATTTGTTCCATTCATTGAAAAATGCCACATATAAAATTTTAAGAAGATTGCATATTTAGAGGGAAACTTTGCTTGCTAAAACTGAAAATATATAAATGTGGACAAAAAATAGACCCTTTTTTATTTTACAATTAATAATAAACTATTAGTTGAATCTTTACAAATTATACACATTAGAAAACTAGAAACATTTTTTTTGTCAATCAATGATTTTCAGACCCCAATTATGGCAAGTGGATCCAATACCAAGCAGAATAGTGTAGTTTGGAAATTTTTAAAGATTTCTGATCATAACATGTCAACTGCATGATACACAAATAGCTAGAGGAGCATAAGTTGCTTTCTTCACAACAAATACGTTAAAACACTTAAATACAAAGCAGGTCACAGAACTCCTAAAGGAGAAGGAAGAGAAAAGGAAGAGACTGTTAAACAGAAAAAAAATCTGTCAGCGAGTCTTTTAAGCAACAAACTTTACATGAAGTTATTGATCAAAGTAAAATTTGGGATATAAATGACAGCAAAGCCCCAAAATTTGTAAATGTATTGGAGAAATGATTGCTATTTACCTGCAACCATTTTTTTTTGTAAAAGACCTTGATTTTAAAAAGGCTATTGAACCATATAAGTCTGAATTATCAAATTCTCTCTTGCAAGACAATATTGTGCAAGGTTAGAAATAAGATACAGGAGGAAATCAATACTGCTATTCATTTATCTGTGACTAGTGATGGCTGGACCATGAGCTCAGCAAATTTATCCTTTTTACGTATAACATCTCATTGGATCATTGCAATTTTTTAACAAAATTAAAAAAAAAAAAATCAGTTCTAAGTATTAGAAATATCACACACTGCAATAAATATAGGCGAAATGTATCACAGAGACAGTACAGCAGTTTAATATTTCTCAAAGTAATATTCATGTTCTCATAAGAGATAATACAATATGGCGGCAGCAGCTGTACAAGCCCAAAATGAGTCATTACCTTGTTTTCTACACACCTTGTAGTTGACTATTAATAATGTCATATTTGTACAAAGGTATGTGAAGATATGCTATTTGTAAACAAATAGTTGGGCACTTCAATCACTCACCTACAGCTCTTGCAGGAATACCAGAAAAAATTTCATTTACCAGATCATAAACTGATGTCCAAACAAGATGAAACAGTCAGCATTATATAATGTCCAGAGCATTTGAATAAAAAATACTCTTATATTGCAGTGATCATACAAAACCACATTATTTAGAATCCAGCCAATAGAAGATTTTAGAGAAATTACTGAAAATACTTAAAAATTGATTGTACAAATTTAAGCCGAATTACCTTGCAATGTGTCACACATTTTTTTGCAAGAAAATGATTAATTTTAAATCATTGTTATAATTTGTGGAGAAAAAAAAATGATGTATTTCAATATTACTCAATTATTTTCCTGATGTGATCTCATCTTCTGGCTTTCTCCTATATTTTAGATAGGAGTAATACCCTTGTTCAAATTTAAGTTAAAAGGGAGAAAATTTCAGTGGGGGAAGGGAGTGAGCAAAAAACCCCAGCTTGATTTGACCTCTTTGATATGTATTTGATGCAATACTTGATTGAATAAATTGATGAGCAGATTTCAACATTGATGATAGTTGACGTACATCCTTTGATCAAAATGAAATATACTTATCCAAGTACCCTGAGCAATGTAGTTTCAGAATATATATATATATATATATATATATATATATATATATATATATATATGTGTGTGGTTATAGGGGTCTACCTCCAAAATCCTAAAATGTGTTTGATAACAGACAGAGGCTACAACTTTATACAGTGGGAAGGGGGAGGGGAGAAAAGAAATATCCGTACACCATGAATTTTTTATTTAACAGATTTTATAAAGAATTTTATAATCCGTACAATATTTGTATACCATAGCATAATGCAGCAATATGCAAAATAAATAAAAATTCAGAAAAAATTGTTACATTAAAAGATTTGGAGGCAAAAAAAGTATTCATACAAAATTATAATACCTATTTAATATGATTTACAAGTTTCTGTTGGTATTTTACTCCATTCTTCTTTGCTCTTTTATTAACCTAAATTTTTTATAAACGCCACAAATTCTCTAATGGATTCAAGTCTGGATACTGTGATGGCCATTTGAATGTATTGACATTGTTTTCAATAAGACATTTTTTCTTAGATTTAGCCATATGTTTAGGGTCATTATCTTGTGGCAAAACCCATTCATTTGGGGGTCCAAGTTTTACTACTGACCCAAACAAATTAGAGACCAAAACATCTTGGTATATTTTTGAATTCATTCTACAATCTATTATCTCTAAATTACCTGTACCTTAAGTAGAAAAAAACATCCCCAAACCATGATATTGCCACCACTAAATTTCACCATAGGGATTGTGTTCAGTGCAAAGGCAGTGCTGTCTTTTCTCCAAACACAAGTCCTTGAATTATACCCAAATAGTTCAATTTTTGCTTCATCTGTCCATAAAACAGATTCAGGTTAATTCTTATACTCAAATATTTTAGCCAGGCATTCCTATGTTTCTTCAATACTAGTGGAGTTTTTCTTCAAGAACGAGATCTTAGTTGACTTCTATGAAGTTCACTGCATATTGTTCGCTTCATAACAATAATAGTGATGCTTTTAATTCTTCCTGTATTTTTCTCCAAGTAGTTATTGGATTTTCTTTAATTTTGCACTGAATTCTTCTCATTGTTCTGGGACAAGTCTTGGGTGGTGCACCAGATCTTAATTTGTTCTGAACTTTTTATACTTAGCAATAATGGAACTAATAATAGTAAATGGTATGTTCAGGATATCTGCTATTCCAATGTATGATGATCGATTCTTTTTGTGAATTTGATAATTCCTTGCCTTTCCACATGATGATAATTATTGTGCATGATTTGAGTGCAGAGATAACCTTATATAAGAAATGAATTGTGGAATGTTCTGGTAATAACATAATTGGAAGAATCTAGCAAAATCTTATGAAGAATTATGTAAATAAAGATAATTTAAGCCTTTTGATATTAAAGACACATTTTGTATGAATACGTTTTTTGCCTCAAAATTTTATAAACAACACAATTTCATTTATAACAAACTAATAGATTTTTGCATATTGCATGGATGTTAAGTTTTTCGTAAGTTATACTTAACGTTAATTAAAAATTTCATGGCGCACAAATATTTATTTCCTTCCATTAATATATATTATGAGAGAGAGAGAGAAGTAACTGCTTCTTATACTGCATTAAAATCATTTATCACTTAAAATGGGAGAAAGGAGACTGTTTGATATGGGTTAGGTTAAACCCTTTCAGCATGGAAAGTTTCCTTTAATGCTAGATTAAGCAGCTACTTGGTAGACAAAAACCTTATTAATGATCCCAGGTTTAAGACTGGTTTCCTTGAAAATAACTGCAGTAAGTTTTACAATGAGTTATTGGTCAATTGCTTACAATTTATCCATGACCTGTGCAAATTCAAGCTCTCAGTGACAACCTCACAATACCAGGATATTGGAGGTTGTGTAATGTTTTGATACCTTTTCCACTAAAGTGTGCCTTACAAAAGCCAATACAGAAATAAATCTATCCTACATTAAATGATCATCAAGAGGTGGTGTTAAATGACAAAATGGAGTCCTGTAGGCATTCCTACCAATCTCATTTATTTCCCATCTCTCCGATAGAGTGTGACCAATAAGATGAAGTAATTCATTGTTATTTTCTGATAAAAGAGTGTGTAAGCAATATCTATGCATGCACATGAGTAACATGGAAATGAGGAAAAATATTTTTTCTACCAAATTATTTATATTTTAATAAATTTTGATATTGTAGTTGCAATTGTCTGAAATATACAAATATTTTAGATTCAAGAAAATTACTTAGAAACTGTCAAGATTAATGACAGGGACAAACTATGATAGAAAATATTCTGACTGCAAATGAAAAAGTATAAGTTAATTAAAGTCTACTTTTATTTGGGAAAGAAAAAGAAACTGAAAATGAATACATCTAAAAAGGTCAAAAATAAAATTCAGAAACTTACTGTAGACACAAAAGAAACTTTACACTTTAAAGAAGCACAACAGAATGGTTTCTATTTTACAAGAAACGTTTCACATTTTGACCTTTTATGCAAAAATTATGTTCACATAAAAAAGTTAATGAAACAAATGAGAATTAGACTTTTTTCTTCTTTAAACCTACATGACTTTTTTTTTTTAAAGTAAAAACTATATGTACAATAATTCCATGTAATTCAATTACATGGGAATTATTGTACATATAGTTTTTCCCACCCTACACAGGATGCTCATTCAATATAACATGATCACCTGAAGACATTGTCTTATTGCAAAACAATTCATTGAACAAATAAACGATTGAATCAATGATTACCCATCTCTCGACAGACATCATCAAACATTAAATTACAACTGTAAGCTTTTGAAAAAAAAAAACAAAAAAACAACACAGCAAGTGCACTTTCAAGTGTTTTTTAATAATTGGCTGAAATCAGAACTTGAATTTCAAAGATGCAGGAAAGGATATTTATGAAGTACAAGAACATCTAATCAAACCACAAGCCAAATACTAGCATCAAGATTTTGATAAGTGGTAGTCATTGTACAGTTGCTGGGAGAAAGAAACTTGTTATGTTGCAAGTTTGATCTAGTAATGCAAGATAATGCATTTCCTTATTATGAATATTCTGCAGATGATAAATCTTGATTTATTCTAATAGTTGAAGCCATTATGCAAATAAATTTTTTGAATCAAGACTTAAGTATTTTGCAGCAATTTGTAATTGCACATCTGACATCTATCATCAGGAGCAAATGACAATAGTAATCAGATATGCAGCTGATGATGATGTTCAATCAAATATCCCTGCAGGAGTGGATGAACATTTCATCAAGATTTTAGTGGTGGAAAGTAGTGCAGATGATAATTTGTGCAATACCTTTCTACATAAACTGGAAATATTAGGGTTTGATGTTGGTAAGATTGATGGATAGGAGTAAGACAATGGTTCCAATATGAAGAAATATTAGAATGCAAGTGCTTTCTTTTTTGCCATCTGCATGAAGTGGTTACAACCTAGTTTTGAGATAAATGACTTTCTTTGAAACACTGCTGCATATTTACACCACTTTTTACATCATCTACTATCAGATGATTCTGTCTTTAAAACCTCTCAAGAAAACATGAGATTGTAGAATGGAAAGTTTTAAAGTTATACAGTATGAAGCTTTTGAAGTTTGATGTACTGGAAGAATTATCCAAAAACACCAATGAAGATGAAACAAAAAAAAAAAAAACAATGCTGAATCTTTAGTCAATCAAATGAAAGAGTACAAAGTTCCTGGTCTCACTTGTGTTCCTGACTCTCAATAGAATTTTGTGAATAAGTAACTTCAGAGTAATTCCATAGATGTTGCTACAGGTATTTTTAAATTTCAAGACTTAAACAGTTACAAAGGCATACAAGAAAAGTTTATGATGAAGCCATAATTGAACTTACAAAAAAACATTGATGCTGAGCCTATATTCAAAACCCAGGAACTGCTTACACAAGAAAAAAAAAAGCAAATCATTTGATCATGAATCAGCAGATAAATCTTTGTCAGACTCAAACGTAAACTTCAGACGGTAATATTTTGATCAAATGGTAGACAAGAATACAAACACTTGAACTGCAGTTTAAACAACCGAAAGAAAAATTAAAATTTATTTGCCATTTTTGTGTTAGTTTCAAAACAGCAAAAGAAAATATGCATGAGATGCAGATTGATTGATTGCCCTTCTTGACAATCCCAGTAACTATGATATCAAGTTTTTCCAAGTTGAAACTGATCAAAACTGACTTTTAATCATCAATTCAGCAACAATGAAAATTTTGGCAATCATGTCTATTGAAGCTGAAACTAACAAGAGTTTAAACTTAAACAAAATCCTTTACAGAGAGAAAAAAGTAAGAAAAATAACTTTTCATAGTAAAGGTAATGACTCATTTATAATTGATTAGAAATAATAAAAAATAAACTATTTGGTCCATTAACCCACATATATTTTAACCACAAATGTTAATTATATCTCTATAGTAAAATAGGAAACAAAGTCTGTAATAGATTTTTCTTTATATTGCTATATTTAATACAGACCTTGGCTAAGAATATGAATGCCCACTAAAAATGTAATAAATTACATTTCAGATTTTCTAAGGCTAAACATGGTCAGGAATATGAGAGTTACTAAGAAATTGGAACTGTATTGTGAAATAGTAGTTAGAAGGGTGTGTATAAAAATCTAATGTGAGAATTTAAGTTGATGATTGTTGTTGCTTCCTAGGGTTCTTTCAACTTCTGGAACAATCCTACTTGACTGAATCAGTCAATCTAAATAATTCTTAATGATTATTTTATAAAGCTAAAATATTTCAATATTAAAATGAATTATCCTTTGTGGAAAAGGAAAAATCATCACATTTAAATGAAAAGCAAAGTTTTAAAAAAATCAAAACAAGAGAAAATGTATCAATTTATTTAGTTAAAAAAAAAAAAAAATAGCATTTCAACATCAAATTATTCCCCAAATAAAATATATTTACAGGCGCAAACGTGATTAAAAAAAAAAAAAAAAAATTAAATTCCTTTTTAAAGAAAAGAAAGGTCAACCATTTACAAAGAAACATTAGGTTAAGTGTGAAGTTTGGCAAGAAAGTAAAGCAATATTGATCATTCAAACTGATTTTGTTCAAAAAGAAAGTGTCAATGAATAAGAAAAGAAGCTTAAATAAAAAAAATGAAAAAAAAAGAAAAAAAGGAAGCATTCCTCTGTGATGTTTGTATGCCACAATTTTAGCTGCTTCTTTGTCATAAGAGAAACGGAAGGGAAGGGGCCTAGGATGTGTTAAGATCAATTAAATATCTGAGAAGAAACAGAGTAGACAAAAACAGATGTGAGAGAAGTGGCATTTTGGGTGGAAATAAATTGAAAAGTCAAAACAAAGCGAGTAACAGAAAATTTCCTAAATTACTGAGGAGTGTATATATATATATATATATATATATATATATATATATATATATATATGCCTCTCTAAATATATAAACAGGATTTTTTCTTTTTTGTATGATAGTTTTCTTACTATGATGTAAACTTAAAAGTGTCACTAAAACAATAATTTGTATAAATATTTTGAATATCCCAAATGTAATCAACATAGAACAAAAGAAGGGATAAAATAACTTAGAATTGATGATAAACTAATAAATGCTCAGCTTTTTTGACAGAAGATGCTTTTCAAGCAATAAAAATTGTAGATGCCACTATTTAAGATTGTTATGAACAAAGGTTTTTAAAAAATAAATGGTTTTAGGTGAAAGAACAATTTCCTAACCTCTAAGAAAATTACTATGAATAAATTACATTAGGTCGGATAATAAAATTGACAAAAATCAATACTAACAATATTTGTTTTTACATTAAAGAATATCTTTATACATGCATTATACAGATCAATAAATAGATATGTCCTTATCTATGAATTTGTACTCAAAGCAAATAAGTCGCCATTAAGAGGCAACATCATTATCTAATTACTTAGAAGTCAGATTGTAAACCAGAAATTTCAACTTTCATTTTACCTTTTGTAAATATAACAAAAATATTGTCTCTTTATGACTGAGGCCTATTTTGGATGATGACCATTTTCAAAACTAGGGTATCCAAAATATGAAGCCAAGTAAATAATCCCCAGCAAATATTACACTTTTTGTGGACATTTACTTACATTATTTCACAGTGAACAAAGTTTTGAATCTTTCAAAATGGTTTGTAGAGTTTTGTTTCTTTCTTTCTTAAATGACAAATAACTCAGATTAGCAGCTATATTTTCAAAAGGAAATAAAAAAAAAATAAAAAAAAATATTAAAGATTGTGAATTTTAAATATGGAAAATTTTATTACATAATAAAAGGCAGCTCTCTGTAAAACTTTCTTTTAAAAGAGTTTTTGATATTGTAATCAGATATTAAATAAATATCTACATTAAAACTATTACAGAAAACGGTTTTGAATTTTGCCATTCAATTAAAATGTTTAATTTCTGAAAAGTAAAACTATGAATACTAGCCTTGAGTTTCTGTTGTAAAATTAATTTTCAATATTTTTATGAAAAAAAAAAAAAAAAAATCAGTCTTTGAACAAAATTCTGCTATATATTTTGAATAAACTGAAATTAAAGTTATAGAAATTACTACAAAAGATTTTATAGCAAATAAATGGTAATTTTATAGTTTACACACACAATTTATTGAATACAGTTGACAATACATTTTTCAAGTTTGCATATAAGTAGTTGCACATCTAGATCAAGTCTGTCAAGAAAAATGTTCAGGTTTTTGTTTGCCTATCACCAGTCATTATTAAAGACATTAATGTTATCAGTTATACATAGAACTAATTTAAATTAATTTATTTCTGGTATTTTTTTTTTTTTTTTTTTTGAAATATTCATGTATCAAATGATATTGATGTCAGAAGTAAAAGGGTTTGTAATTAATGGATGTACATTGCAAATTATAGAAAGAAATAAA
Source organism: Acanthosepion pharaonis (assembly GCA_903632075.3). Lineage (NCBI taxonomy): Eukaryota > Metazoa > Mollusca > Cephalopoda > Sepiida > Sepiidae > Acanthosepion > Acanthosepion pharaonis. The sequence goes on from CAHIKZ030002973.1 coordinate 296,506, forward strand.
CGTTTGTTAGTGTTACCTAACATGACAAAGCTTAAGAAGCAAGATATTAAATTTTAAACACATTTTAAAATGCATTCCTTTTTTTCTTTTGCATAAGAATAGCTTCAAGTATTTCATTACAATTAGTGTTCCATAGCAATTTAGTATTATGTATTTTTTTCTGAAGTTATTAAATATCGCTTGAAAATGGAACAATAATTTTAGTTCTGAACCATTGAAATTTGTGTCATGATGAAAAAATATTTTTAAATAATATGCTCCATTTTGTATTGAGCACTTATTAAAAAACAAATGCTAAAGAACTGTGGATTATTAATCTAACTGTTCTTTCTATATGTCTATCTATATATGCTTTTGTGTGATAAGAGTACAAAGTTCACTAAGTCTTGATAAATGGTAAGCTGTGATGCTTTATTTTCTCATCAATTACATTCTTTGGGAATCTATTGTTAAGTCTATTTCATGTTGATCAATTCTTTATGAAATAATTCACATGAAGAAATTAGTTTAGCCTGAATGACCATGTTCTTTATAATATCTATTTCATAGATGTGGGAATATTCACATGGGTAACTGAGTAGGCAAGAATTTATTTTTTATATATTTTGTGAAGCAATAAAACATGACTATCACAGTTGACATCAAAGAAAGGGGTTCATTAGTATAGTGAAGAATAGAATTTGTCTTAGAAAGTTGGGATTTTATTTATTTTTATTTCATCTGTTTTTTTTCTTTTTTTACTATCAATATATTGATCATATAGGCTTTGGCAAAATTGTTAAACATTTTCTTTTCTAACTGAGCCATATAGAAATTAGATAAAGTAGGACTGTGAAGTGAGCCCATAGCTTTGCCATCAGACTTTATCTAAATGCTACCATGATAGTCATAGAGGAAAGTACTTGTGTAGTACAGGATAAAATTAGGAGGTGGGAGCAAAGAATCCATATATACACATTTCTTTGACAGGGATATTCAGTCAAGACATTTTTAACATCTGACAAATCAATGGGAGAGCAATATTTGAAGAAATTTGTTAGAATTAATACTACATTTATTTGGTAAGTATGATTGGATCAGATGGTTCAGTTTTTGATAATCAACACCAAAGTAAGGATTTTATTTTTTGAAGACATTTTCCTATACAGATTGCCCAGGTATCAATCACTGAAAATTTTCTGGAGTTTAATGAATTCATTTTCAGTACTAACCTGTTAATTTATTTTTTGAGAAAGCCTGTTGTGTTTTTGTTTACTGCTATTAATCTTAGATCTGTGCTTGAGATATAAAAGTTAAAAAGAAAAGAAAAATATTATATATTTTTCTTTAAACTTTTATATCTCAAGGATATATCTAAGATTAAAAATAGCAGTTGTATGTGTATAAGCAAAGACCTGTTTGAAACAATAAATTTTGAGGATGGAAAAGCTGGGCAAGACCCTGGCAGTGCTGAATATGACAGCAGTTGCTAAAGAGATTCAAAATCAACTGTTTGGGTAGAGATTTAGAAAAAAAGAAAGAAAAAAAAAAGACACTGAGTTTTCATTTTAGGAAATTAAAATAAAAATTTGTTTGGGGTACAAAATGTGTGCCCATATCAGAGTAGAGTAATTAAAATAGTTAAGATAAGAAGATAGATCAACAAGCAATTTAAATTGCTCGTACACACACACAAGTAACTGAAATCCAAGGATCAATCAGGCCCAACAGTTGCTTGTGGACTTTCATTTTGAATTCCTTCAGGTTTTTTCCTATTAAATAAATAGGAAACAGCACACGCAAGAAATAAACAGGATTTTTAATCATGTTGTTTCCATAGTATTATCAAATTATAAATAAAAAACAAAAATGGATGAAAAGCATTTCCAAAATGAATATACCAAGACCACTTTTTTGGCATATCTATTTTGGAGATTTAATTGTGGTTAAAGCTTAATGAAGAGGAGGTGGGGAAAGAAAAAATACTGAAAAGGTACCAAAACATTTGATTGAAAGTTTTTTTTTGAATGCATACCTAACTGGAAACACAATGTCATCAACAGCAACATTAATATTAGACAGTTTCTAAGTGGACATTCTGGCTGTTGGCATTTATATATTTTAAATTTACAATCTCATAAATTAAACTGAAAAACAACAATTTAACCAAAGATGACAGAGATTCAAATGATGGAAGAGTATTTTAAGATGTCAAAGTAGATGGGGGATATTTGTTTTAACTGAAAATATATCTATTGTTGTTTGTATGACAAAAGTAAATTTATCTAAAATCTCCAATAGATTTACTGGCCTTGATATGTGATTATCAATCAATAAACAAAGTTTAAGTTGAAATCAAACAATTGCTTTAGTGAGTAATCTGAGCAATGATTACTCAAAATATTGCATGAAAAGAATAATCGAGTTGTTCAAGAAACAGCTCAAAGAATCAAATAATTCAGTAAAAAAAAATAAAAATTCATCCATTGCCAGTAAGCAGAATAACAGATAGTTACAAAGATCCTCTTACCAAGAGTAAAATATTTACCCTGTGTGTGTGTGCGGACATGTGTAATATGGGGTAGGAAAGAACCAATACAAGATCCACATTGGAGATGTAAAATTATATATATATGTATAAATAAAGGAGGTGCAAATGGAAGAAACAAGTTTTTTTGGGTTTTTTTCAGTCCTCCTCAGTAAAATTGGTCACCTCTAACCATTGAGACATTGGATGCCATAATAAAATGAACAAAATCAGGTGATGAATGAAAAGAAAGGATTGTTAAAGAGATCAAGGTTAATGAGAAATGTCATAAGAAACAGCAACACACAAATCGTGTATTCAGCAAATGGCAAAATAACATTCATATGTAAATAAAATATCAGTTTCCTGTGACTGGAAAAGACACATGTACGCAATTCTCCACATATTATTGATTTTATTTAAGAATTGGGATCTTGAGTTTTGGCTGAAATCAGACATTGTACTTGCAAGAAAAAATTCAGAACTCCAATTGGATGGCTTCTGATGTAAATGCCAAGGAACAGTAAAATGGTACAAGATTGACCATTTGTAGGCTCATAACGGATTTTTTTATTTAATCCAAATGAAAAATAACTTATGAAATCTGGCACAACAAAAGAACTGTTGAAAATAAAACAATCTGGAGAAAAATTTGATAATTAGATTTCTATTTCTAAAAGCTTCTGAGAAAAATATATAAAATTAAAATCTTTTTTTTCTCTATCAATAGGGAAAACAAATTGGCATTATTAATGATACCATCGCTAAAAAAAAAAAAAAAAAAAAAAAAAAAAAGGCAGGGGAGAAGCCAGAGAAGAAACACTTTAGTTTCTGTTATAAAAACACTGAAAGAGTGAATCCTTCTAACAGGAAGGAAAACCACCCAGGCTCAATAGCCAGGATAGAAATCAATAATAAATGAAACTCTGTGTGTGTATATATGTAAATGAACCAGCAAGGGGTTGTAGCAAGTGCCACCCAATGACTGCTATGTTTTCTGCCAGATATCTTATCTTACCTTCCATTTGCACCTCTCATACTGAGAACAATAAAGTGTTCCCGTTATAGAAAATACAGGATGCAAAATTAATGAATTCATCTTGCATATGAATGGAAAGGCCATGAGAGAGAAATGTCATTTTGGATTGTTAAAAGAGAAACTGAAGAAAATTTATTTTTGGAGAAGTTGGAAGATATCAAGATGAAATGAAACCAAAAATCATTTTATAAAATGAAGTCATTTTCAAATGCAGGGGGATTTTGTTTACAAGAAAAAAAAAAGTAAAGAAATTTCTATTCATGTTTTTGAATAAATGCTAAAAGCAAAAAATGACTGGTAGAGACTGGGCCACTCAATAATACTGAACACAATTGAAAATGATCCACTTAGGAAGAACAGAAACTCAAATGGTGTAGGGATTCTTATTTTCTTACTCAAGAAAAGCAATTTCTTTTTTTTTAGTTTCCTAGGCTAGATGGTTTTTTCTTTCTTTTTGCCCCTATATTATAGTTACTTTATCATCTTTGTTTTCCATGAATAATATCTAGTCCAACTCTTGGAGGTCATTCTGACCAAACTGACTGTTATTAAGAGAAAATTGCTCACAGGAAATATTCAACATTAGTTGATCAGTTGATTCTTTGTCTTTATGCTCACACAATTACAAATTCTTTTAGGTAGTTACTAAGCACAGCCATAGTCTAGCATAAGGCCAAAATTATAGGGCACCCAGTGAGGATCTAACTACATAGTAGTTATGGTCTGCTAGACAAACTTGCTTAACCATTACCCAACAATGAGATGCTGTAGAGGCTATTTCAATAATGATGCAGACAGTTGAAAAAGGAGTGTAAAAAGAAATAAAGCCAAGGAAATCCAAATGCTGTAAGGCTGAAAATTTTAACTAAGCAAATAACTGCTTAATATTAATAGCTATTCTGTATGAAACAGTAGAAAGCAACTCAAGTTTAAAGCAAACATTTACCTATTTGAAGTGTGGTATCATCTATAGAAAAATAAATTGCCTTAAAAGCATAGTTAGAAGTGACAATAAGGCCAATTCTTTTGATAAGCTAATTGATTTAAAATCAGAAGAATCACAAACAACTTTTATTAATTGTAGAAGGCAAAAAAGGTCACCACACACATACATCTTGCATAAAAACAACCTCATTTATTGTTTGTGAAAAGAGGCAGATAAGTTTTTATAGATTTAGCCACCCAAAAAAAATGTGTTTGTTTCTATTTCAAATGAAAGTTCATGTACCGGTAACAACCACTGTGAGGAGAGGGGATTTGTTTTAGTCAGATTAACTATGATTATAGCAGTAATAATAAATAATTGTAAGAGTAAAATTAAAATGGTTGTTAATGCAAACATATTCTACGGAATGTCGGAAATGGCCAATGACAATTAGCAGAGAAGCACCACTGATTCATTCTCCTCAAAAGTCACACACACCCAATTTGTTCCTTGCAGTCAACTTAAAAAAAAAAAAAAAAAATAATCTTCATATTTTATCAACAAAAGTAGGTGGGGGTGGATTCGAGTGGCAACTAAAGAGCAGAAAAAATATTCAGAAACAAAAAAATAAAATTTTACATTTAAAAAATTGAGGAAAGAACTATTATTTTTAAAACCACACCAAATGTTTTGCAAAAATTTATCTAATTTTTAAACATTATAATAAAAACATACAAAATAATAAAACCCCTCTCACACTGCAACTTTTATAGGATTGCATGTAGCAGGGAGTCAGAGAGAAAACAAAGACTTTTTGTTCCAAGATTTCCTTGAATATTCAAAATAAAACCAAGGAAAGAAGAGTTTAATCTTAACTTAAATGTTGCAGTTAAGGCAAAAAAAAAAAAAAAAAAAAAATTAGAAAGAATGTTGTTTAAGCATTTCCAGAAAAGGAAGGCTTTTTTGACTTGGCAAGGAGAAAATGACAAAAAGTGACTTTGAGTTTAGGATATAAAAGACAAACACACACATACATACATTCCCAGAGCTGATGACAGCAGCAGCAAATTTTCTTTCCATTATCTGTATTTTGTCCCTCAACCATCTTTAGTTTATATCAACTTACACATAATTATAGAGGCATATTTTCATACAGACATACACACACACACACACACACACACACACACACACACAAAAAGAAACAGGGAGAAGGCTTTTTTTTTCTTTGTGTCAGCAACAAGTTTTCCTGCAAGAAAAGTTTATTGACACTGTGACATGCGTCAGGTAGAAGTCATCAGAGACATCGGCAGGAGTCGGCCAACAAAGTCAGATTTTTTTCAAACTCAATAACACAGTGGACTTTTGTTGCAGTCTAAAGGTTCGACTTTGCCGTTGTGAAAGATGAATACGCTACTTGACTTCTTACGTACATAGATAGCATTGAAACCAAAGCCTCCACGGCTGATGACCAAAACATCGCATAGTGAGAGAACATGCTGGTCGAGCAGGGCTTTCTCAAAACCACCACAGGCAAACTCATCTCGTCCAGGCTCATAGCTGTCCACATGCACTATGGCACCTTCTACATCCACTATTTGCTTAGCAAATAATTTTTTGGCACTTTGCCGAACTGTCTGTGAGTCTGTTGTGACAAATATCTTATAAATGCTGCTATCATTATATTTCTGGAGAAATTTCCACACTGCTCCAACTGAGGAGTATTTGTTTCTCACTCGAAAGTCTAAAGGAATCGTTGGATTTGTACCAAGACGAATTTGTGCACATACCAATTTAGTAGTGTTGTTCGGGATGAATTTTTTTAACGTGCTCTCAATACGTTTGTTCATGTAACTGCTGTGCTGAAACATTTGGTTCATGACTTTTGCAAAACTAGTTCTCCAACTCATCCTGTCAAGAGACCTAAGTCTACGCTTGTAACGACCGTTCTTCAGCAATGGGTTGATGTACCAACGATTTGTCACAACATAGATGACATCTGCATGGAACAAGGAGTCCAGATTAGCAGTGTTCAGCGTCTTTGTGAACATGTCATTGCTGATCAAATCAAAATACTGAGCACTACGATGCTGGATTTCCATCATGTCAATGTTCCAGTTCACTTTATTTGGTACAAAGAATTTGGTTAAGACACATGGCTTGGTCATGACAATCCCAAACGTCCTGTTAGTAGCCATGGCCAACACATAGGCAGACATGATGCCACGTTGACGATCCCCCCATCCAAGGCACCGTGTTAACTTGTCACAATAGTAAATGAGGTACTTGGTTTTGGAGGCTGGGGATTCTGTTGACTTTTCTGTAGGTTTCACATTTTTCTCACTCAAGGAGCTACTCATACTTATATTATGATGATTTTGCATGAGAAGCAGGAAGACTAGTGTCCCCACACTCATCCCAGTGAAGAGGACAGCCTGAAAGAGAAATAATAAATATTAATAGAAAAATAAATACAAATTATCATTCCATACATTTGCTCCCTAGTTAAAATTTGTTGTAAATCCCTTGCAAAAATAGGGACTCATCTTCATTATACATTTGTTTGTTAGATAGCCTTAAAAATGTTTAATTTTATGTTCATTCAAAAAGATAGTTTTCAGCTGGATTCTGATAGTTGTTATACCTGCATGAATTTAACAAGCCCTATAGGCAAAACTGACATATTTTAGTTTATTGATCCTAACATTTACTAATATTCTTAGCATGTCATAATTTTCATTGTATAATTAGAAAGAATAAGACTCAAACATGAAATAAAAAAATATTAAGGTTTGTGCACCACTTTTGACATTCAAACCTTTTGTACTGGATATTTCTTACACAGGCCCTAAAATCAGATAGAGCAGGTTGACTGATCAAAGCAAAACATTACAGCATAATGGACATTGTACATTAATGGAGACATTAGTTTCACAGACATATGCAAAAATAATTTTCAATCTGAGATGGTTGCTATAAATAAACACTTGTCAACTGTTATTTTTGGTATTTTAAGCTGGAAATCGCCTACTACTACTTTGGAACAAGGCTAAACTTCCATTTTCTAACGTTATTTTGAATTCTTGTAGACTACATCAGGTGAAACATTGATTAAACCCACGTTAATTTTTTCACGATTTTTTGTAAACAAAAATGGCTGTGTCAATATCCAAAAAAGCCTTTATTTAGGAGTTTTTCTTTGATTAACACTCCAATGATGATTTTGAAGCTTTACTCAAGTGGATATTGATGGTGAAATAGTTGGAGATGATAACCACGCTAGTGATATGGAGGAAAGCGACGATGAGCTAGTGGCTACTATCATCCATGCCTGAATAATTTTATGGATTTTATTTATAATTTTTTTGCTACTGACAACGATCAATATATCTGAGCCTTTCTGAAGGTGAATTATTTTGTCTATTTATAAATGACGAAATAACTTTATTCAATGAGGCAAATAAGTGAAAGAAAATGCAATCAAATGCTAGTGTCTACTCGTATGTAAACACGAGGACACACGTCACTTTTTATGAAATGAAAGCCTTTTTAGTGATTTTGCTTCTTATTGCACCCCCAGAACTACACAAGGAGTAATAAAAGTTAAAGTATGTTGAATTATTTATGTATTCTTTAATGTGTTTCTTTTTTATTTCACATTTTTTTTTTATTTCGTGTTTCAATTTTTGTTTTCAACATCAAAACATGCATTACATCAAAATATCACTCATTCATTCTTTTATTAGTATAAAAAAATTAAAATCTATACACACAATACAAAGAAAGTTATATCAATTTTTAAAACAGTAGGTGTTCATGTTTTTGCATCCTCAAAAAAAAAAAAAAAAAAAAAATTCAGAAAGAAATTAGCATGGTAACGGTTAAGTTACTAACCTGGTCGTCAGCAAAAGGTGATAATATTCATTTAGTGAGATTGGAAGATTGCTTCAAATAAGGTAAATAATAAAAACATCTGATATGGTCTATCATATATAATGGGTACATCAGAAGATATTCAGAGGATCTGTGGTCCATATAACATCAGGACCGTATTCAGAAAAAGACCAAGCAGGCTGATGCTCTGATAAATGACAAAACAGTCACTATTGCAATACTATGAAAATCTACAGGTAAGCCACAGTAGTGCTTGCAGTTTACTACTGTTTCTTGGTGATGCAAAGGACTGTGTAGGAGTAAGTTTGCAGAATGCTGACAGACTCCATGAAGTAGAAAAGTGTGTTTTTTTTACAATTGCTCACCCAATACAGGGCCCAAGAGTCATTCAAGGCAGAGGGTGATTACTGAAGTTGCTCTAAGAATGTACAGGGAGGGAGCAAGAGATATGTGGGACAGGTGATGGTTGACTCAACTGGAAATGATTGGGGAAGCATCCTCTCAGAAGTGCATTTGACAATGCAACAGTTATGGGGGGGGAAGCTGTCTGAGAGGAACTTCAGCCTTACCAATGGAATATGGTGAGAATAAGTTGATTTAATGTATGCAGCATAGTAAGTCATAGTTGTGAAGGTCTGGACTGGTGAAACAAACATCTGCAATGAAATTAGCAATAATGTAGCAAGAAGCTAGCAATATTTAATCTATTGGAAATGGGTTTGTAGGATGGAAAACAATTCATCACCCACATAATTGATCAAACTTCAGTAAAATATTTTCTGTTTGTCCCATTTAGTTGAAGTGGAAAACTCTTTATATAAGAAATATATATGCAACTTTTACTGAAGAATATTGATACAAACTGTTGGCAGAGATTCACCAGTGCCTTTGTTTATACAGGTTGCTGATAAATTATGCATCCATAGGTAAGAAGAAATTAATTTCATTGAAGCAAATGATAGCCTGGGGTTTGTGACACTCATGGATATAGTTAATTAAACATTAAAATTTTCTTGTTAAATCAGAACTGATGTTGTTACATTCAGAGCTGATTTTCTCTTTTAGTGCAAAAGATCTAGTTGGCCATTTGATAAAAAAAAAAAAAAAAAAAACTTCACGGCAATAGTCAAATCATTTGAGCAATATCTTGCTGAAAGCATATCTTATATAGTCTCTTCCACCCAAAAGGAATGTCATCCAATTGTGGAACAAGAAAAGAGTGTAACATACAGAAGTATATTTTTTCTTGTTAGATCACCAACAAAAGGAAAAAAAAAAAAAAAAATAGCCCAATTAATCTGTTGTGAAATATCACCACTCACACCAGGGTATGTGAATCCATTTGAAAATGGTCTTCTGCCACAGAATTTGAGTTGTTTATATATACTAATAATGAGCAATATACCAGTTGACACTTCCATTTAGATGCAATGACACTACATTATAAAAATATCTAATTTCATATAAAGAAAAATTTGTATGGATCCAAACTTTTGGGATATCCTGTATATTGTGTCATTTTTTTAAACCCTAAAAGACATTAAAAAGAAAATTCCTATAAAATTTAGAATTCTTTTTCCATATAAATAGTCTCTCTCATTTTCTATGAGTAGCTACTTAGTGCTAAAGTTTAATGAGAAATTGACTGGCTTTTAAATTAAAGACAAAATAGTTATTAGATTATAAAAAATGCTCAGGAAATTACCCCTACAGTAGTAATGAGAGAAAAATCAACATTGTTTATTGTGAGATGTTGTTTACAATATGAATTTAAAAACAAGATTTGGTGTTGCTGAACATAGCACTGCTTAAAAGTGGTGAGGAGACTCTTGTTTCTAATTGGATTTCATAATAAAGAAATACTCAAACAGGAGCTTTGATTTTTCACATCAATATACTTTTTTGTTGGGAAAAGAATTCTAAATTCTATAGGAATTATTTTCTTAAGTTTTTTTCCTTTCTAAAAAGGGAAGCATTAAAAAAAAAAAAAAAAAAAAAAAAAAAAAAAGACAATATACAAGATGTCCCAAAAGTTTGGATCCGTAAACATTTTTTTTATATGAAAAAAGATATTTATATAATGATGATGAGTCATTGCATCTAAATGGTAATGTCATCTGGCATATTGCCCATTACTAGTATATATAAATAACTCAAATTGGGTGTCAGAAGACCATTTTCAAATGGATCCAAAATATCACCACTCACACCAGGATTCCCTGGTGTGAGTGGTGATATTTTGCAACAGATTAATTGGGCCATTTTTTTTTTTTTTTTTTCCTTTTGTTGGTGATCTAACAAGAAAAAAAACATACTTCTCTTTTGTTGTTCCACAGTTGGATGACATTCCTTTTGGGTGGGAAAGACTGTATAAGATGCATGCACAAGTCATTTTTTCCATCTCAGGCTTACCGGGAGGAACAGAAGTTCTCATTTTCAGACTAAAGCTGCTGACTGCCTGACTAGTACATTCACAGCAGACATTTTAAGAGCTGCTTATTTCTTCTTCTTTCACCCTTAACCCTGGAAGGAGTTGTTGGGGCACCGATGTGCTGAGCTGTCCACCATTCTCTTACATCTGTCGTGGTTGTGTGTCTCTGCAAATGGTTTCTTGATGTGCTCATGTGGTGTGTCTTGGGTCTTCTAATCTGGTGGAGACCATCTCTTTCCAGATTAGACCACAGCTGATGTCCTCCAATTCAGTGGCTCACCTTGGTTGCAAACACTTGGCTGTTGCAGTTCTTCTGAGGAACCCTAGATGACCCTGCGTTGAGAAGGTCCAAAAAAGTGGTGCTGTGTTAACACCACATGCTCTCATGAGTTTAGCCCACCAGCTGAAATGGTTTACCAGGATATGGCAACTAGGAGCCACCATGTGAGAGATTTAGATGGTTGAGGACCAGTGATGCTTGTCCACCTGAAGGTGCAGTGTGCCAGACATCAAAGGTATTATTTCTATCCAGAACCCCTTATACCCATATATTTTACACTGGATGTCAGAGTGAACAGTTAGTCATCAAATGTACCACTTTAATATGATATATAATTTTAAATAATAGAAATCAATAAATGAAAAAAGAATAAAAGTTTAAAATTACCATCAAGTATGTGAGAAGATTTATTTTTATTATTACTTTTGTTGTTAAAAATTCACTATTCTGAAGAAATAAAAAAAAAAAACAAAACATTATGATGCTATAATAAAAATTATAACATAATAAACAATGAAAAATATAAGAATAAATGGATAATTAAAATAATCAAAACATCCTTTTAAAATGACATCTCTTTCATTGAGCAATGAAGAAAAAAAAAAAAAGCATGTCTGTTCACTCCAACATCAGTGTTTAATGTATACCTTTCATAAATAAAGGGAACATGTAATACCTTTTATAACCTGATATAACTATTGTCTTTAATTTAAAAGCCAGTCAATTTCTAGTAAACCTTTGACACTAACTAGTTACTCATAGAAAATGAGAAAAATATTTTGATCAAAATTCAAGCCACAAAACAAGGAGACTTGTGTAAAAGGTAAAAATAACACCTGTAATTTTACTTACATTACATAAATTCAGACTAATATCCTTCTCTTTGTTATTATCACAGTGTTTTTTCTGTTTTTTTTTTTAAGCATTTCACCCCAAGCAGGAAGCCACTAGCATGCAAGGTGTTTCATAGAGTTGGAGCTAGAGTAAATAGGAGTGATAGAGGAAAGGATGAAGAGAAGGATAGGGGATAGATCAGGTCATCTGGAGACATCGATTGACATTACATTTGAATAGTTGGAGATTATAGCTATCAGGGAAACAGGAAGAGGGGAGGGAGTTCCACAGGCGAGAGGTGCGAGACATGAAGCTATTGGAGTAGAAGAGACTGCTACATTTAACAGTTTCGACAGTGAAAGGGTGTGAGCAAGATGCCAGCCTAGTAGAACACTTAAATTCATGAAGTTTGGGAACCAGCAAAAGCAGCTCCTCAGAGCAGTTACCATGAAAGTATTTGTAAAGAAGAGAGAGGTAGGCGATGGCATGTCTGTGAGAGAGCGACTGCAGATGAAATGCCAGATCATAGTTACATATCCATCTCTGGATCTTATCAAGAACCTTGAGACAAACATAAGGGGCACCGGACCATATATAGCAGCAATTCTCCATGCAATGGTGAATGGTTGATTTGTAGATTTGAAGAATCGACTCCGGCAAGAAAAATTTCCTGGCGTGGCACAGGGATCCAACTTTCCTTGCGTGGACAAAGCAATTGACTCAATGTATTTGTTCCATCTCAGGTCAGCAGTCAATGTGAGGCCGAGTAGTTGCAAAGAGGAGCTCTTGAGAAGTTGAGCATCAGACATTCTAATGGTGGGCAGGGATGGTCCTCTGGTGAGTAATAGAGAGCAGTTTTGCTTTTGAGGCGTTAAAGTTAACCAGCCAATTCCTGCCCCAGTTCACAACTGATTGGAGGTTCTTTTCGAGACGAATGGTCAGGTTAGTTTTGTCAACAACACTAGATTTGTTTTTGAGACAGGAGTAAATAGTAGTGTAATCCGCATAGATGGCTTGTCGGAGAGCAGATCATGAGATGTAAGGTGCTTAACCACTTCAGTGTTGATTAAAGCTTCGAAGACTTTGCCGAAGAGAGGTAGGAAACTGATAGGATGGTAATTAGAAGGGTCAGAAGGGTCACCAAAGTTCTTAAAGACAGGAACAATGAATGAAGACTTCCAACAGTCTCGAAAACAAGATTCATTGAGACAGTAGTTATATAATTTGGAGAGGGCAGGAGCCAGTTCAGGCACCCATTTCTTCAGAACAATGGCTGGTATCCCATCTCCACCACTAGCCTTGTGGGGGTCTAAATTAGAGATAATGCCCAATACCAATGACGGGGTTATGTGAAGCTTGCTCAATAGAGCCTCAGTTCTAAGAGGGAAATCGGGTGTGGGTACATTGGAAGAGTTGAGCGTTGAATTGAATGAGAATTTCCGAGCAAAGCATTCAGCCTTGTCGGCAGAAGAGGTCAGAACCTCGATCTGGTTGAACAAAGGAGGGTATAGAGGGTTTGCTATTGTTAAGTACGCTCTTGCAGAGATGCCAATAATCTTTGGAGCAAAATTTGCGAGATGCAATACGTTCTTTCATTCGAGCAGCAAATAGTGACTTTGCTTCATTGAGGACATGCTTACACTCATTACGAGCAGAGACAAAGAGATGTCTATTGTAGGCAGACATGTCGCTACAATATAGGTGGAAGAAGTGGTTCCTATGGGCAATGGCAGCTGAGCAAGCAGCTGAGAACCAAGGGGAGGAGCGTGATTTGAACTTATATTTTCTTGAGGGGATGAAAGCCTTGATTCCAGCTTTAACCCAGGAGGAGACCTCAGAATCACATTCTTGACTGGGGAGCGTAAAGACAACATCCCAGGGGACATCGCGAAGGAAATCCCAGAACGAGTCCCAGTCTGCTTGTTAATAGCAGAACAAGGTTCTAGTGGTAGGAGGTTCATTGCAGGGGGTGGAGTTGAAGGAGATGTTTATAGACACTACAGCATGATCAGAATTGCCCAGTGGGCAGAGCTGCGTGGCGATACAGGACTCGGGGATGAAGGTAAAACATAGATTGAGAAGAGAAGCCTTACCATCCCGGTTGTAGGGAAAATGTGTGTGGAAGTCAACTATTTGTGTGAGGGATTGAGAAATTGAAAAATTAAGGGCTTGAATGCCTGCAAGGTCAGTAGTAGTGTTTTTAAGCCACTTGGTATGATGGGCGTTAAAATTACCCAACATGAATATGTGAGCAAACGGATAGAGAAAGAGAGCCTTGTCAATGCTGTCAGAAATGCATTCAATTATACCAGTCTTGGGAGGATGATGAGAGATAAAGGAAGAAGAGGTAGCTTACAACATTGAGAAGAGATAGGAGACACATGTACGAATGGTCTGGAGATTCAAGAGACAGCTCTATAGCCAACGGGAGATGGTCCTTGACATAAACTCCAAGGCCATGCATGTGGGGTTGAGAGTCTTTTCTAAGGAGGAGAAGGTAGCCAGGGATCAAGAGGTCAGAGGAGGGGATCGACGAATCAAGGTTGAATCTTTTTGGATCATTGTTAATTATCATGAGGAAAATTGTTTGCAGAAATTTAAAATAAGAAGATGTTGAAGTAAAAAGCAGACGGGTTTAGGTGATTTTTGAGGTGGGGCAGAGAGAAGTTGGCACAGCATTGCAACATAATGTGGGCCTCAGGGTTGCCCAAATTGGAGGTGAATAAAAAGGATGGTTATCCATGTGCAACATGGCAGAGACAGACACCCCAGTATTATGCAACTGTTGATCAGAGCGGAGGTCAACTCAAGATGCTTTCCAAGCATGATTTAGGGCTCCTGACTACCAGTCGGAAACAGCAACCAGAATACTGTCAACCGTGTACCCTCAGAATGAAGAGGTAATGCCACAGACTGCACACATCACAGGAGAAACACGGCAGCACTAGTACAGAGGCCAGAGAGAAAGAGAGGGAGAGTTCCGGGAACCCCTTCCTAAACAAAAAACAAGGTGTGAGCCTCTACTCATGTCCAAGAGAAGAGGGAGGAGTATTGACTGGATGGTAGGAAAGCCTACCTACTCCTATTACAAATAACAACAACAAAAAAAGGAGGAAAAAAAAAAAAAAAAAAAGAAGAGGAGGTTACAGCTGACAAGGAGTCCAAGCTGACACCAGAAAACATTTACCTAGGGGTAGGACTGGAATGTTATTTGTATTTTTACCTTCCATTACATTAGGTTTCAACTTGTATAAATCCCATTGTCCTAACCTAAAAACAAATTTGGTTATGCAGTAATGTGGATATGCCTGTCATTCTGTTCTTTTCCCTGACACTGGAAGCTAGTAGTTTGCATATGTAACTGTCCTCATGCATTTTAAGGGTCAAAAGATCGGTGAATTCTAGACATTTTTTTTCAGAATGTGCACCTTCAATCCACGTTGTTGCTTGTCTTGTGATGAAAAGAAAACAACTGTCCTCATAAGCAATGTGTCAAAACGAATGAATCACCACTAGTGAGAAGGCATGCAACTGAAATGTACTTAATATGATCGACATATTTTGGCCACTGTGAATCTCTGGTCTTCTTCAAGTGTCTGTCAATCTTGGTAACCTTCACAGAATTTCAGGCTAAACCGTTTATTTAATCTATTACAATAGACTGTGTTCATATCTGGGGATGTCTTGTTCTCTTTTACAACTATTCAATGATTGCTCTTCCCGTTTTCACAGAGTTTGAGTCTATATTACCCAGCCCACCAATTACTATGCTACCAAATGAATTAAATAAAGTGTTTATTTTGAAATTCCATAAAGGTTACTTGGTTTAAGAGATACTTGAAGAAGGCCTGAGAGTATAAATGTGATTTATATAAGATTAGGACATAAGTGCAAATTCTTGAAATTCAAACAAACTTTTGATTCTGTTCAAGTAATTTCTAGTTAAATTAGAAAACACCAGAAACCATCTAAAAGAACAACTCTTTCTATATTAATTTAACTCTTACCTACTCATTCAAAATATAGCCACAAACTATATAGTCTTTGGTTAGGTTTACATTAATTTCAGATATTTTTTTTATTTCAGTCTATGGATTTCATTATAACAATTACTATGGTTGTCAATATTAAAAAATATAGTAGAATTGACTGATTTTACTTTTTAATCAGTTAGTGCTTCTATTGCTTTAAGAGCTAATAAACTCAAGAATTTTGTTTATATTCATAGTAATTTCTGCACTTATGAAGAGAGAAACTATTAAAGGCATTCTAGGTAAAAAGAGGGAAATTATATATTAACAGTGAAGCCTTTAAAGAGAAAAATAAAAAAAAGAGATGGGGAACAAAGGAAGTTTAAAATAAAGGATTTTTGGCAAGGGTAATATTAAGAATATTTACACTATTTACATTGTTCAGACTTGTCCTGATCTTTGTTGCCACTTGAATCTGGCAACAAAGATGAGGACAACAGTCTGAACAATGTAAATAATTACAATACCTCATCTCAGAAACAGGTAGTATTAAAATGTTGCAATGCGAAGAATAAATAACAAGCTGATAATACAAAGAAAAACAGAAAACAAATTCTAAGTAGCATAGCAGAGTTCTTCTCTGTGTCATGTACTTTCAGGACATGAGCAATCATGGCTCTCCACAATTTCCTGTCATTTGCAGCTTTTAATAAATTTTGTCTTTTTGTTATCTCTCCTAAATCTTGCTTTGTCATCCATTTACTCAAGCTTGCTAAGTATGTTATGCATCGTTTTCCTGTACCACTTTCCTTCAATCTGTCCTGTGGATATCAAATTTTCCAAGCCCTTTTCCCTCATTATGTGCCCTAGACATTTCAACTGTCTCTTGGTGTTAAGTACAAATGTCCTTTGTTTCCATTTTCTCTAAAACTTTTTTGTTGCTCACATGTTTGGTCCATGGTATTCTCAGCATCATATAGAACCATATTTCTCTTGTTTCAAATCTCTTGTTCATCTGTGAGGAGATACTTCAGCATTCACTGCCTTATAGGAGAGCTGATATTAGATAACAGTTCAGTATTCTTTTCTTTGTTTCTTAATATTTTTCTTACCTTTTGAAAGGCATTTTTTGCTATTTCAATGTGGTTTCAGATTTCAATGATGCACATTCTGTCCTCTGTTAAAATACTTCCTAGATATTTAAATTTTAGTTCTTTGATTTTGGTAGTGCTCATTTTCCATCTACACTGACATGTTTCTTATCTTGGCATCTTTCATTTTTATGTATGTTGGTTGGACAATGTGTAACCAATCTTTTCAGAAGAAATCAGTTAGTCATGTAAAAACATTAAGCATAGTAAAATCAGAAGACACACACACACACACACATAATGAGGTGTGTGTGTGTGTGTGTGTATATGTATGTATGTATGTAAGTCAGTAAGCCAATATTAATTCCAATCTAATTGGTTGGTAAAAGACAAGGGTAGAGCTTTTACTGCAATATCTCACTTTAGCCCCCAGAGAAGAGGTTATTTTTGTACCAACATCTAAGCAATCTGCATGTACAGTTGTCAAGCAGTGAATACATACATATGCACTAGTGTGTCTTGATTGATTGGATTGGAGATGTATTTTCTTTACTGATCAACTGCCAACCAAAAGAAGAATTTAGATATCAGTCACTCAATAACTGACAATGGCAGATTTCAGGTAGGCAAAACTAAAATAAAAATTGCAGACACTTTGGATTTTCATTATTTATTTTGCCTTGTAAGAAAACTACTTTCTTGTTTACTAATATTTTCTTACCCTCTGTTAAAATCATCAGCAATTGTCTTTTATTTAACTGCTGCAAAAAAGTCAAATTTGTTTTTGTATCTCATGATAAAAAAAGCTTCTCAATAAATGTGAGAGCTTTGAAAGAGAGAGATCAACTCACAGTAGCAAGGACTTGTTGAAAGTTGTCATTGCAGACATTATGGCCAAGACAAACAAGATCCTCCTGATGCAGGCATGCAATCATTTTCATGGCTGCATCAGAGCTATCCTCATACTGAAGTTGCTTCTACTGAATAAGTTGAACGAGTAAACTTTTTTTTAATGGAGCAATTTCATTCCATTGAATTTTTTGTGTTTTACTTTACATCATTTGTTCTCAATTACTGGCCACACCCTGTATTATTCTCATTTTAAATGTTAAATATTAAATCTAAGAAAATGAACTTTATTATATAAATTAATTAGGATTATATACAATAAATGCAGTTAGTGCAAATATATTCATCATAGAGGACATGTATGAGAAATGAACTTGTATTTCTTTGGATAAACAGAATAAAACATAATCTTACCTTTAGTGTCCTAAATCTGCACACCAAACTCGGCATCCTACTGAAGAATCAAAAGACAGAAGAATTTATAAAAAGGGTCATTTAAGTAACTGACAATACTTAAAATTCATAACAAAAACTGTCAATTTGCATGAGACAAAGACCCTTAAAAGCCTGTTTGTCAAGCAGTGTCATGTTTCATCTAAATTTACCATCATACTGTAAAATGAGAAAGAAATGATAAGCTGTAATTTCTTTTAAAATGTGCTCCAAAAAGAATCTGTGGGTATTTTATAAATGCCTTAGATATTTGAAAGACTCATCAGTTTTAATCAGTGCTCTAAATTCTACTTTAACAATTTCTACCAGAATATTATTTAAAATGTGTTCATAGGTAGGACTGTTAATACAAAAAACAGGATTTTCCAAAATGATAAAATCTATCATCCCCATTTTTAATCAGTTTGAAAAAAAAAGAAAAATCAAAGAGAAGTGCTTAAGTGTAAGAGTTTTTTTTTTTCTTTGACCCATGAATGATCATAATCCCTAAAAGAGTGGATGAGCATTAATGGGTTATAGGTAGAGATCTATATTTAATAAGAATTTTTTGTTTATAATTTGTAAATGAATACTGGTATTTACAGTGCATATTAATGAATTACTGAGATTTTTTTTTTTTTTTTTTTTTTAAGCATTTCACCCCAAGCAAGGCAATACTGCCACTAAGATGTAGTGTTAGAAGAAAAATACTAAGGAGAGAGAATAATAAAAGAACAAGAATTAAGACAGAAGATAATGATTCACATTACATTTAAATTTTTGAAGATTAAAGTTGACTGGAAAGCAAGAAGCCAGAAGAGAGTCCCACAAATAAGAAGTATGGTAGAAGAAATTGTTAGCTTAGTGCTACATCTAGCCATTTCAAATGTAAAATGATGAGACCTTGCTACCAATCTAGTACTGTACTTAAATTCATAAAGTCTAAGTACCATAGAGGAAAAGGCACAGGGAAGCTATATCACAGCAGTGGGAAAGCGATTGAAGCCGAGAAGCCAGGTCAGGACCAATAACATTGCAGATTCTTTGGAATTTATCAAGAACCTCTAAATATATAGCAGAAGCACCATACCAGATGTCGCAGCAATATTCTAAGCCTGAGTAAATGGTAAACTTCTAAATATGTACAATAGATTTTGGGGAGAAACATTGTCTAGCACAACACAGTGGGCCAACTTTCTTAGCAACAAACCTCGCAATTGATTCAATATAATCTTTTTACTTCATGTCAGCAGAGAGTGTTAGCCCAAAAAGGTGCAACAAGTCACTCTGCTGGAGATTAGCATCTGTCATTGATGGAAGGTAAAAAAAAGGTTCTCTCAAACAATTAAAAGACAGCCGTTTTATTTTGCCTGCATTAAATGCAAAAGTATCTAGAAGAGTGGCCATTCAAGACATCTTTCATTTCATGTTTTGATAAGACTGAATCAGTTAAAAAAATTTGTCCAAAAATACCATAACCTTTCAACTTGTGAAGAAGATCAATATGCCAAACCCTGTCGAACACTTTCAAGATGTCCAAAGTGACAGCCCGAGCTTCACCATTCTTATCCAAAGCTTGACAGACTCTTGCAGTAATAACATATCGGTAGATGACCTAGAGAAGCAAAAGTCATATTGCTTATCTGAAAGAAGACCTTGTTAGATGCTTAACCAATTCAGTGTTGATTAGAGCCTCTAGTATTTTGCCAAAAAGTATAAGGCTAATAGGCCAATAGCAGGATCAGATGGTTTGACAAAGTTCTTAAAACCAGGAACTACAAAAGAGGATTTCCAACAAGCAGGAAGCAGCAAAGAACTTATTGTACAGTTTAGAGAGAACATGAGCTAGTTCTGGAGCACATTTCTTAAAGACTATTGCCAGAATACCATCAAATTCATATGCTTTGAGGGAATCTAGTTTAAGATATTCCAGTTGAATAAAGAATAGATTTTGAGAATTTCCAAGCAAAATATTCCACTTTATCAATAGATGTTAACACCTCAAATTGAGTGAAAAGAGCATGGATAAAAGACTTTTATTTAAGACATGATTACAGGGTCACCAGTAGTCATAAAAGCCAAACTTGTTAGAAGATGTGAGGTGTTTTATTCTATCTGCAGCCCCTTTGAGAACATGTTTACAATTATTATGAACAGACACAAAGAGGCTTCTGTTGTGATTGGAACTATCATGCTGGAATACCTGGAATAAGTGATTCCCATGAGATATAGTGGCAGAGCAGGCTGGTATGAACCAAAACGATTGTGGTTTCACCCGCTATTTCCAAGATGGAATAAAAGTATTGATGCCGTCTTTGACCTAGGAAGAAACCTCTTATAAAATTAAATTGCTTCAAAAAAAAAAAAAAAAAAAAAAAAAAACCTCCAACTTCAAGCAATGAAATAAAAATTGCATTGAAACAGCTGGTTGCTTTGAAATAATGACTACAACTAAAGAAACTGCATAGAATGAAACGGTGTCATGGCAAATAAATTTACATGAATGATCCTTTTACAAATGAGACATGATTTGATACGAATTTCACTGTTCACTGCAAATTTAAAATAAAGGAGTGTGTGTGTCCTTGAAACTTAAAGCATTTTGAAATCATTTGCTATTAGTCATAAAATATTTATTTTTCAATTTTTTTCTCCATCTGTGAAAGAAACAAAAACTTTAAGTAGATTTATGATTTCTGTTTTGATACATTCTACTGCTATCAAATCAATTTTAAGCAATTTAAGATGGGTTGAAAAAAATAAAATAAAATGCAAAATTAATTTATCAGTCATTTTAAAGTAATTAAAAATTTTTTTTTTTTTACTTTATGTATGGAAAATTTCCTATCACAAACATAGGAAAAATAATTTCTGCTAGTTTGAATAAAAAAAATTAACAAGAAGAAATATTTTAAAGTTAAAATGTGTTAAGCAAATCTATTTGTATGAAAATCAACATTTCACCATTAAATCTTAAACTGATTTCAAATTTAATTTTCTATATCTTTCAAATTTACTTCAGATTTATTTGAACATTACATAAATGTTATAAAAATTTATTTTATTTCGGAAATTCCTCAAATCTACATTCAATTTTTTTTTAAATCTATTTATGAGAAGTCAAGAGAAAAAAAAAATTAAACCTAATTGTTCAAGTGGTAAGAAGATTATACCAAAAGGTTTAAAATTTAATCTTTTCAATCTTTTCTTTAATAAAATCACAATAACAAAGTAATTTTAGTGTTGTTTCTTTCAGTTTAAAAAAAAATGATTATTATCTCTGAGGAACATGATAAATATTTTATTTAAAACTTCAGTTGAAAGATGAAAATATCTGTTTTAGTTTCTTTATGCTGCAAATTTCCCTATTTCAACCTAGCAATGTTTTCACCAACTGAAATTTTCAGAGAGAAAAACTTTTTTAATTGAAAATGAAATTTACTTTTAAAAATTAAAAACAAGTTTACTTTATATTTCATTTGATTAAATATAAGAGAATGAAATTACAACAGAAATGGCTACACAAAAAACAGGTGGATAAAATTGTCAAGCTGCAAAGATTAAACTCATAGTAAGTGCATGCATGCACACACATTTATATATATATATATATATATATATACACACACAAAGAGGAAATGGTACTTATATTTTACTGTTACAGTCACACAATCATCAGGTGGCAAAAGAGGCAATAAAACATTAAATAGAAAGGGTTCACTTGCAGCTAGTATTATATAAAAAAAAATAGAAATAATAGTAGTATTAAAGAGGGGTAGATACTAAATATGATAAAACATGCCATATTTATGAAATTCACACAGGCATCCAGATAATGGGTGTTAGACTTTCACCAAACACCAATAAGAAACTGGTTGACATACTTGCAGGATGCTATGAGCATTCTACCATCATCCATTGAATTGCTAATTTCACACTCAGGTAAAGGTTACACTTATCGACCTTAACAGTGAACACCCACTTTTTGCTGATGATTTCTCATTCCACTGTGGACGGTGTCTCCTTTTTTAGCTGCAGGTAACAGTAAAATATAAGTACTGTTTTCTCTCTGTATATTTTATATTTGCTCTGTATTTTGTGTATATTTTATTGAGCACATTGTTTGTAGTGCCTACAAACTTTGACTTCTGTATATTCAGATCAAAATTGATTGATTTCTGTATATTCAAATCAAAATTATGGATAAACCATTTCCTTGTTTTTATTCAGGCACTTATTTGAAAATTGGAAAAATACAAAAATTTAACAGACCTTTTCAGTTGAATTTAACATCACACACAAAATATATGCAGTTTAAATATTAAAACTACTAAATAACTAGTGTAATTTTTATAATTATTTTTTTAATTCTTAAAATGCCTTCCTAATTTTGGATTATATTCATCTTCAGTAGCAGATTCTATAATCTAGAAATATATGGAAGATAAAATATTGTGAACAGAAATAATTTATCTTTAGATAATTATTTCAACACACCATATCATCCCCCCCCCATTTAAAAAAGCAAATGGAGAATTTCAAATTTATAAATGAAATGTTGGAGGTTAACTGCAAATGGACACAATATTATTTTTTAATGTATTTTTATTAACTTGCACTGCTACTCACATTTTCAACTTTATTTTATCACCATATAAAATAAATATTTATTATAATCTGAAGGTTTCTTTGCTGAATCATGGCAACATCTAAATAGTTAGGATGGAAGTTGATTCATTCTATACAAATGTAAACAAATTTGTATGAAATGGTCTGAATTTCAGAGTCTCAAATTAACAACCACTTTGCAAGTTTCAAATATTCTAAGACTGGTTAGAAAAAGAAATGTCTAGTAACTTGTAATAAAATAAAACAATAGCAGGAATTACAAAACTGATTGGTAGGTACCATTGAATTGTGAAGAAGTGTGAAAATCCTGGATGATGGCAAAGTATATCCCCTATCAGTAGAATTTATTAAAATAATCTATGAATCAATGAAATTTTCAAGCATTGTTAGCAAGGAAGTGTTGAAAATCATATCAGGCCCTAAATCAAGTTGCAAAACATGAAACTGATTACCTCTTTGAAAAGACTTCCATAAGGATAGAATCAAATGAAATGTGCAACAGAATATTTCCAAATATTTCAGCCATTCTTTTCAGTGATAAATGCTGTGCTAACCTCAATGGGTCAGATGGACAGAGCAAAGGCTGTATAACCACTGGCAGAAGTTGCCTTCACAGGCAGAAATGTAAACAAGATCAATGTATTTCCAGGGTAGGATTATAGGTGAAGAAATGCTGGGCTCCTGACAAGTTCCAAATAGTTTTAAGATAACAGCTTAACTTTTTTGAAGGCACATATAGAGCCATGGTTCAAGAATCCAAACCCTTTGAGAAAACTGATTTTTAATGCATGAAAATGTTTCATCATATTCAGCAAAGAAAAATAAATATTTGAATAAATTGGGTTTCAAAAACTTATTTGATGAAGTGCCCTGCTTGTTCATTGAACTTTAACCAGACTGAAATCTTGTGGAACGTTTTGAAGAGAACGGCTTATATTAGCAGATGGCAATTTACCAGCAAAAATGAATTTTGGAATGCTATTCTAGACATTTTACATTGTTTCATAAAAAAAAAATGAATATATATATATATATATATATATATAATAGTCCTCACAATCAGCAGATGAATAAAAAAAATTAGTTTCAGAAAATGGAGAATATATTTCAAATTAATGTCATCTCTATAACATTGTCGTTACAATGACACCATTTTTTTTCTTCAAATATTTTTTCTTGTAAACTTAACACACATTCTATAATTACACTTTTTTTTTTAGAGTTTCAACAAACTGGTTAGAAATGCGTAACTTGAAAAATCTAGTAACATTTATAAAACTGTAAACATTGTAAGAGTGACATGTGAAAATATCCTGCAAATATTCTTGTAAATCCCTTGATTAGTGTTCTATAAATTAGGAAAAATTAAAAGTGACTAAAAAGGTGAGGGTGTAGAGAAATATTGAACTGTTAGAAGTGATTTTGCTGATAACATGAAAATTTGGCAAGAAAAAAAAAAAAAAAAGGAAGAGAAAACTTACCGGCAAAAATATAATTGAATCATGTTTAATTTCATTTCTCAAAGCAACAGAGAACAAGCAGGTGAAAATAGTAAAATACAAAGTTAAGCATCTGTTTCTTTAAATGCCCATTTTCCATTAAAGGAGAAAAAAAGAAAAGTATGATGAAGATTAAAACTTGAAGTTGATATAGCCAGTGTCAATACAAAAATGCCTTCTGAAAAAAAAAAACAACTGCTTTTCAAGTTATGTAGAGTGACTATAAGAAGGTATGAACATAAGTATGAACACGAGAAGTATATATAGGTCAGTCAAAAGCTAACAATGAACTCAGCAGAGACGAGGTTCTGCATGGTTAAAAAAAAAAAAAAATCACATGCTTGATAAAAAACTAACATATATTTACATTGGTAGCATAATTAACTTGTTCATAAGAATAAATTATTCACAGCTTCTAGATCATTTTTATTGAATACTAAAGATCAGTAGAAGGATTTTATTTCATAATAAATTTTAATTTCCATAAAACTAAAAGCAATTTTTCCAGTTCTATTCAGATGTATCAAAATAATGAGCCAGTTCTTTAAAGATATTATAGTGTTCTATCTAATAGCGATGTCTAGCTTGTTTTGAAAGATTCAAAATTACTACAATAATTTAAGTAGATTTTTTAAACTTTAATTTTGTGTTTAATTGTAATAAATAGTTATATTAAAAGAAAAAAAAAAAAAAAAAAACAAGAAAACTTTCTAAATTCTAAAGAATTTTTGTATGCACTAAAAGTTTCAGTTACTCCCTCTCTAACTTCTGTTATTGTCATTTGTATCCTGGAGGCAAAGAAACAAAATTAGGGTACCCTTATAAAAAGAAATGAAGGCAGTACTCTTATATTAGTAACAAGTTAATCAATTTCAAAGAGAGTGGAAGAGATAGATGGGGGTGGGGGAATGGCAGTAGTAGAAAGAAAAACCGTGCCAGTGTAAAAAATAAATAAAAAAAAAAGAGTTAAAAAATAAATAAAAAAAGAAAGAGTTAAAAAAATAAATAAAAAAAAGTTAAAAAAAATAAATAAAAAAGAAAAAGTTAAAAATAAATAAAAAGAAAAGTTTAAAAAATAAATAAAAAGAAAAGTTAAAAATAAATAAAAAAAAAAGAGTTAAAAAAATAAATAAAAAAGAAAGAGTTAAAAAAAAAAAAAAGAAAAGTTAAAAATAAATAAAAAAGAAAGAGTTAAAAAATAAATAAAAAAAAAGAGTTAAAAAAATAAATAAAAAGAAAGAGTTAAAAAATAAATAAAAAAGAAAGAGTTAAAAAATAAATAAAAAAGAAAGAGTTAAAAAATAAATAAAAAAGAAAGAGTTAAAAATAAATAAAAAAAAAGTTAAAAAATAAATAAAAAAGAAAGAGTTAAAAATAAATAAAAAAGAAAAGAGTAAAAAAAATAAAAAAAGAAAAGTTAAAAAATAAATAAAAAAAGAAAGAGTTAAAAAATAAATAAAAAAGAAAGAGTTAAAAAATAAATAAAAAAGAAAGAGTTAAAAAATAAATAAAAAAGAAAGAGTTAAAAAATAAATAAAAAAGAAAGAGTTAAAAAATAAATAAAAAAGAAAGAGTTAAAAAATAAATAAAAAAGAAAGAGTTAAAAAATAAATAAAAAAGAAAGAGTTAAAAAATAAATAAAAAAGAAAGAGTTAAAAAATAAATAAAAAAGAAAGAGTTAAAAAAATAAAAAGAAAGGAACAGAATTTACATTATGAGTACAGATTTACTTTCTAACAAATCAGTCAAACATGGTTGCCATCCTCTTAAGTGAAAGAGGAAGTCCAGAGTTTATTTGGAATTTGTGAATGGGGTCTTCAAAAGCCTTTCTAAGTAACATACTCTGGTTTGCATATAGCAATATGCAGTTTTTCTTTATTGAAAGAAAAGAGAAAACATAGGGTATAATGTTCAAAATGTAATTATGACATCAAGAGTTTCTTGCCTGACATGTGACATCATTATTACCTCTAGTAAGCAACAAAATTATTTACTAAGTGTTTTTTTTTCAACAGGCATGCATTTTATTAATTGCATTAATCATTTCACCCCAAACAAGGCAATAAAGCTACTACAGTGCAAGGGGTTACTGAGAGTGGAAGAATAAGAAATTATTACAATAAAAGAAGAGGAAACAAGTAAACAGAAGATAACAATTAACATTGCATTTAAATTTTGGAAGATCAAAGTTGGCTGGAATGCAAGAAGCCAGAAGAAAGTTCCACTGGCAAGAAAGAAAAAAAAAAAAAAAAAAAAAAAAACTTAGCATAGAATTTACAGTTATATCTAACCAATTCAACTGTAAACTGATGAGACTGTTTTGCCAATCTAATATTTTACTTAAATTCATAAAGTCTAAATACCACAGAGGAAAGTTCATCACAACAATTAACATGAAAGTATTTATAGAAAAGCCACAAGGAAGCTACATTATGGCAGTGGGAAAGTGAAGCTGAGATGCAAAAGAAAAATTGTTTTGCAAGACACTGTGAACCAAATTTTCCTAGCAGCAGACCTAGCAATTGATTCAATATAAATTTTCTAATTCATTAGAGTCACTCACCTGAAGGTTAGCATCAGCCTCACTGCTGGAAGGCAGAAAGGGGCCTCAGATGATTAATAGAGAGCAGTTTCATTTTGGAGGCATTAACAAGCTATTACTTGCCTCCAGTTAACAGAATGTAAATCATTTTTGAGATCAGCTGCCAATTTGACCTTATCTCAGACTTACTATTAAGACAAATATATATTATTGTGTCTTCAGCATAGATATCAAGTTGAGAACTGATGCCATTAGGAAGGTCATTGATGAAAATTAGGAAGGTCATTGATGAAAATTAAGAAGAGCTAGGTCCAAATGCAGGTGATCTAGACAAGAGGCCATTCAGGACAAATTTTACTTTGCAATCTGATAAGTTCAAAAATTCATCTTTTAACTTGTGAAGAAGACCAGTATGCCAAACCCTGTCAAATGCAATCAAGATGCCCAAAGCAACAGCCTGCACTTTGCCATTTTTATGTAAAGCTTTCAGTAGTAATTGTTAATGCATCAGCATTTGACCTAAAGAAGTGAAAACCATATTACTTATCTGAAAGATGACCCTACTATATGAGATGCTTAACCGGTTTAAAGTTGATTACAGCCTTTAGTACATTGGTAAAAAAAGTAAATATTCACATATTTCCAATTCAAAACTATAGATTTCATAAAGAGCTCTTTAAGAGCATTTAAATGTCACTAGGAGCCAGATATGCCCTTTAGATAATCTATTAGATTGCTCAAACATTCAAAAAATTCCCCTTTTATTGAAAAAAAGATATATGTAAATGTGACACTATTTAGCTGTGGTGATTGGCTGACTAATTAAGCATGGAAATTAAAAACGAAAAATACTTAAGGTGAGAAAGAACTATAACAAAAGACATACCAGGCGACATTTTTTTTAACAAAAGAAAAATGGGTAAAGATTTTATTTTCATTTACGAAGAAAGATATTTTTTCGCAGAGGACAGAAAATTTGTAAAAGAAGCAGATTTCGGATTCTGTCAGAATAACTGTGTCAAGCATGCGACCAGGAAGGAATTTCAGTGAGACCACCCAAAAAGAATAGCCACTGATTATCTTTCGGATATATCATTTGATTTTGGTTCTTGTGTCCAGAAGGAGACCCATCTGTTGTATGTCCGGATCTTGTCATGATAAGAGTGAAGTACCAAGGGAAACAGAATACAGATAAAGAATAACAATCTACCACATGCATCAGTTCTCAACTTGATTCATCTTGCACTACGGCCCAACACCTGATTGATTTCGTCTACCTAAGATCAAATCACAACGTGGGTAGGTTAGACTAGATATCAAAACAGTTACAGTAACCAGATGTTGGAGGCGAGCTGGGAACGACAAAGCTGATATCGACTAACCAGACATCCACCGCGACCAAGACAAACAGAGGGGTTAGTGTTACACATGGTTCCGTGGTAAACTAGATTTCCATCCAAACCAGCCAAGGGTTAGATCATCACAGATGGTCCTGCAATCAGCCCAGGGTTAGAGTGGGTCACAAATATATCATGAGAGATTACATGAGAATTTAAAATGACATGACTAGGAG
>CAHIKZ030002973.1:327500-356291 GCA_903632075.3 Acanthosepion pharaonis
CTGAGAAATAAAAATAAAAATTGATGTTTGTTTATTAACTATTTTTTATTAATTATAAAATACCAAATTACAGATACTTTGTTAGCTACCAATGATTGTTGAAATGGGAGGAGGGGTAAAAAAAAAAAAAAAAAAAGATTAAAACTGTTGAGATAAACATTTAATTAGTTTTAATACCAGAAAAGGCAGCTGATAAAATTTAATCATTGAAAAAAAAATAAAATAAAAATCTAGGAGAGATTAATGAGAAATAGTTGATAAAAAAATAGTACTCACCAGATTTTAAAACAAATTGAACTCCAGGTTAAAAAAAAAGTGTATAAGTATAATCCTATTTCTGACAATAGATATTGGTTTTCATTTAAGGAAAATTTTCTTAAAGAGAGATCAGTGGAAAATCTGAAATTAAAGAAAAAAAACTGATTGATCAACAATTTCTGCACAAAAAACTAAGCACAAATTCCTTTATAAACAAGAGTGGAGAAAACAAATGAAGTGAAAAAAATCAAGATAAAACAAAGAAAAAACAAAAGCAGATGTGCCCTCTCATTTCTTGGTAATTTTTCATGTAAAGTTCATAGCAAATAGTAATTTTACATGAATTTATTGTCAATTGTAATTTTGACAAATGCATAGGATTTCAATGTGGCAACATATACACATACATACACATGTATGTGTGTGAGTGAGAGTTACAATATTATCTCTTGACATACTAAGCCTAAAGCTAGCAGGCTTTAGATGCAATATGTGCCAACTTTTTACCCCCACATCAAGTATTTGGCACTTTACCATTTTAATGTATTTCAGCATAAATTTTGAATATTCTTGCATCTCAGTCATTTTTCTAATTACACAGGAAAAATCATTCTATTTACCATTTTTTAAATTAATGATAAGGCTGTGGTTCTATTGTACTAAACTAATAGATATTTGACGCATGTGTGTGTGGGAGATTTTCCATTGTTTCATTAAAACAATGATTATTTGTATTAACTTATCTTGTACACATGCATATAAAATTAAGTAAAATATTAAAACAAACCTTGTGTGATTTTTAATGAAAAACTGCATACATCCATTTTTGAAAGTTGATCTTCAGTGGCAAACTTAAAATTTAATGGAAACAAAGAACTTATTTGATTTAATGCCATATTTAGAATTTTTTTGTTAGCATATATTTGTATATAGCAGTGATCATTTTGAAACTTTAATATTTCATTGTTTTCACGTGATTGCATAGGGTTGAAATGGAAAATTAAATTTGCAGAAAAAATACAAGAAAAATTATATTATTCCTCCTCTCAAAAATTAAAATTAAAATAGGATTGACAACTGAAAATAGAAACTTCATGATTGGTTATTTCAGTTTCAAAATGGGCTAAAATGGATTCATATTTTTGTGATAATTTTCACTGATTTAGAGAGAAAAAAAAAAAACAATGCTTCATGTAGTCCCCACCACACACTCCAAAATGAAACATCATGGAGAAGGAATAAAGGAACTATCAGAATTAGTGGCACTTAAAAAATAATTATAGGAAGTTCAGGCAGTTTGACTGTAAGAAAAATAACAGGATTTAACTGTCACTTGTCATTACTTCAAGAAAAAAAAAAAAAAAGAAGCTTACCCACCAACTAAATTTCAAAGATTTCTAAACATACACACACACACACACATATATATAAGAAAACCCCACCCATAACAGATTGACTGCTACCTTAGATAGTGTAATATAGAGCACAACAAATAAGCACATCTGCTCAGTGCTGCAAGGCAGAAAATAAATCTAGTACATTGCCATAGTTATTTATGTTGTAAATAAAACCATGTGTGTGTTATAGGAAATACATAACATACCACAACATGTATGTTTGTATTGTCTGGCAGTGAATGTGTTACTACAACAACTGATTTCAAACTTTATTAAATCTTGCAGCAACATATTTTCAATTACTTTGGTTCAATATCTGCAGATTGTAGCAGTGGTACACTCAAAGTAAGAGTATATTTTTATAAACAGGTATGTACGTATGTATCTTTAAAGTCTATTTTCCATTATACATATGTATTAAAATGTGTGAGTGAGAGAGAGAGAGAGAGAGAGAGAGAGAGAGAGAGAGAGAGAGAGAGAGAGAGAGAGAGAGAGAGAGAGAGAGAGAGAGAGAGAGAGAGAGAGAGAGAGTCCTTGTGAAAGAATCATTAGAATTGGCAGAGACAGAAAGGATTTTCAGTAGCCAAAGTAAAAAGTAATTAATTAGTGTGGGGCTTGGGTCTGATCACCTGTCAGACTATTGTGGAGGTCACAGCCAGTACACACTTAATCTCCCCCTCCCAACACTAGAGTTGGGCTGGGAAAGATGACAGCAGAAATAACTTGTCAGGTCAATTTGTCCATCAAATGAATTTGCAAAGATCACAATTTTATTCTGCAAACAATTAACAGCAATCAGAATTATGTTCCCTCCTACACTAACCCTAAACTTTTACTTAATACTGTGAAATTAAAGTGGAGAAGAGAAAATAATGTTTTTAAAAAAAATTTTAAAATAAAGATTAAGCATTACAGTTATCTGATCCATTTGACAAAGATTTGAGTCTGTCATTCAAATAGTCATGCATCATGTTTGTTAAATTGGAGATCAGATTTTTATCAATAGACAATTTGCCCTGTCAACCAGATTTGTATTGCAAATAGAAGCAACCATGGCATTTTGAATAGAAAATGGGAAAAACTGAAAGGTTTAAGGGTATCAGTTTTCTAGTTGTGTAAATATTTTTGGGGGAAAAATTGGAGAACCCCTATTTTAAATGCAAGTTACTCCTGTCAAATATTTGTTAATGAAATATTTCTAAATTGACAGGATACTTGTTTTGCTAAAAGCTCTCAACAAAAAAAAGATTTTACACAGGAAAAATAGTTGAAAAGTATGAACTTAAAACCAGATCCATTTGCTAAAAACCATAAAGAAAAATGTTTTTCAGGTGGGAGGGTTAATGGTAAAAGAATCAGTAAACTTACATGAATTTATTTGAATATAAAACAATGAAAATAAAATAATTACAAAAGACAAAATTTCAAAAGAAATTTCATGAGTAAGGAATCTTTCAAATGTTCTAAAAAGCAGTGAGAAAGCATTCATACTCCAATATATGTAGATCATATTATTTCTCTGATGTACAATTTCACTTCAAGATATGGATAATCTGTTCTTCATAACTTTCTTTTATTGGTCTAAGTAACTTTTGATCCTTTACCATCCATTTTTGTCTACCATGCATTCACAAACTTGTTAAGTAGGTCACTTGCCATTTCCTCCTGCACCTCTTATCTTTAACATCCTGTATTAAATGTTAAATTCACCAAGCCCTCTTTCCCCCATTACATACCCAAAAATTTCAACAGTTGCTTTCTGATTGTAAATAGAAACTTTGTTGTAGTTCCTATTCCCTTTAAGACATTCTTGTTGTTCATATGTTCTGTCCATGGTATATTTAGCATTCACTGGTACAGCCACATCTGTTACTTAAAATATCTTCAGTTGTGAGGAAATTAAATATAACAAAGAAAATAGTGCTGAGCTAACATTTTCCTATATTTTAATACTTTGCTTAGTTTCTAGAAGGTATCTTGTTATTCATATGTGCCTTCAGATTACTAAGTTACATTTTCAGTCAACTGTTACAACACTAACCATATAGTTAAACTCCTGTACCTGCCTGATTTTGATATCCAAAGAGATCACATCTTTGACTGCATTTTTGTTGATAACTTTGCATTCTTGCTTCTTATATTTAACAGCAAGTCCTTTTTTCTTTACTACCATTTCTGAGTATGCCATCAACATAGTATCTGCTGTGTATCTTGTTAAGATTATGTTTGCCAATAGTAAATCCTGGTAGTTCATCTCTTTCTCTTAACATCCTCTTGTATATGAATGTGGTGCCATAGCCACCGAAACCGTGATATTACCCCTGGTTGGTGGCTGATGAAGGCAGGATGTTGTATATTAAAAAAAGAAATTGCAAAATAAACCTGGTGAAAAAACTCATACTAGTCTAACTCCTCAATTTTGGTGTATTCACTGAATGCACACTGTTTGTTTCTGTTAAAAGTTACAGATTACTCAAAGATCTTTCTTATATAAATAAAACTTACCTAGTATTTAAAACAGGTCTTTGTGTCAAACCTTATCAAATGCTTTTGTGTAATCTATGAAATGTAGGTATTGGTCTTCCAGTTTTTGTATTGCATGCCCTAATAGCATTCAGACCATAAAAATAACATTTCTTGTTTCAGTATCTTGAACAAAGCCATACAGTTCTTATCCTATTTAGACAATTCTGCTATCCATTAGAATCTTAATTATAAATCCATTCATGTGGCTCATGAAGTTCACTTTTACTTGCAACTGACTTCTTTGGCATCACTATGAAGATAGATTTACTAAGGTCTCCAAGTATTTTGTTATTTCATTTATTATTTCAGCAATCTGATAAAACCCAAAAATGTTAAAGGCTGATATCATCTATTATAATCCCATCTGGTCCTTTTTTCTTGTTCATCTTGGCCAGTGCTAATCTTACCTAAGGTTTTAATAGCACAGGTCCTTCCACATTTTCATGTATTGTAGGTTTTTCTTGTATACTGTCATGGAAGAGGTTTTTCTATCTTTGCCATCTTTTCACAAAAATATTTCAAAATTCTAAAATGAGAACCTAAGATGGTTCTCATTTTAGAATTTTGAAATATTTTTGTGTCCTGTTATTTCTTTTATGAATACTTTCTATGTTTAAGTTCTGTAGTTTTTCTTTTTATTTCTACACACTTGCTTGTTAGCAACTATTTATAATCTATCTCTCACTATATATCTCGAGAGAGAGAGAGAGAGAATATCCCCCTCCCAATATTTTCTGCTATTTCTTGGCATTATCTGCTGTCTCTTTCATTAGTTTGAAAGTTTCATTCGTCATCCACTCTTTATCTTGTCTCTTCTTCCTTGGGATGAGATCTTTTGTTGATATCAAACAGAGTCATTCTGGAGTATTGTATTGTAGTTCAGGTATTGCTTTAGGCTCCTTTAATTTGCATGACTGAAAGGAGATTGCTCTCACAATTGTCATGTGGCCATGTTTTAGTAGGACTGCATTTCTAAATCTTTTATTGATTATTAGTACATCCAGTTCTTCATATCACCTTCATGTTTGAAAATATTTTGGATGTTCTTCAAATTAGATGTTGGTTAATTACTCATTTTTGTGGATTGGTCATCATATCTCGTATTGCTTTCTTAGGGTTTACTAAATAATTTTATGTTTATATGTAAAGTTTAACTTAAAGATTTTCAGTCTCTAGCATCTTTTATTTACAATCTTTTACTGCCCAAGTCTTTCAAACAGGTTTAGTTTTCCTTTTTTTTATACCTTAAACTGGGCATCAACAGCAGAAAATTATCTCCTTATTGGCTTAACCAGAGCAAGTTAACAGTGAAAAATAAAAATTCATCCTGTTCATTTTCATTAGGGCCAAGTCAGACAAAACAGGAACTGTTACTAAACCTCAATAGTTGAAGTTTAATTTTCTAAAACTTAAGGGATAAAGCAAAACTAGTCAGGATAGAGCAACACTAAAGGTGAAAATAAAGCAACTCTTACATCATTCCTTTCAAATAAATATTCCAAACTTTAACATTCATAAAAAAGTAAAGATTATTGGTGGTAGATTTCATTTTTTTTTTAAAATGTAAAAAAACCTGTGATGATAACAACATAACAATTGGCTATAAAAAACTTAAGTTTCTATGAAAATTGTATTATTATTATACACTCAAATGAATGTTAACCAATATGTCAGTCTTATGAGATTAGTAAAGTCTAAAGATAAAATAAGTGTAAAAATGCATATGAAAAATATTTTTTTTCTTTTGAACAGCTGAAGGATTTAGCAGTAGATTACTGATAACTAATAGAATATCAACATGGAAAACAAAAAATCTCATTTAAAATTTTTTCCAGCTTCCATGAAATTATAAAGGTGCATTATTTATAGCTGTTGATAAATCAAAGTTTTTGAGAAAGTGACAAAAAATTTTATAACATGTTAGCACTAAAAGACACACAAAATGAGAGAGAGAGAATTTAAAAGAAAAAAATTCAGGACAGATAACCAACTCTTGTTTGTAGAATCAATAACATGGTTTATTTGTTGAGGGTTAGAGCTATTAGCTTAACTCTTGCAAATTCCTGTAGCACTGTGGCTGGTTGATGAGTTTGCAAAAACAGCAACTATGCTTCAAACTTGATCAGCACTAAAATTTGATTTACCATTTTTTCATTCAATCATCAGTCTTCAAATGAAAATCATCAGTTTTATACAATTTAAGTAAAAAAAAAACAAACTTTCACTTAATCAATTCTTTTCTGGCATGAGAGAGTGGTAAACATTGATGATGATGTCAATTTGCAGCATATTTCCATGGCAATTTTCTAGTTTATATTGATGTATTCTTGCATGACTGAACTGGGATTATTTTACTATCAAAATTATGATTTTTAAGGCTTCTCCAAATTTGATTCATTCACCCAACCCCTATTCCCTGGTTCTAATATGACTATTGGTTGAAAAACCTCTTACAACAATTCTTAGTTCATACTGGCTATGCCACCAACAAAATTTCTTCAACAAATTGACAATATCTGAAATCCTTTTTCTATCTGCCCACACAATATGGAGTTTTAGCAATTTGTTTTTTGCAATAATTACCTTCCCATTTCATGGACCGAAATAAATGATAGACTAGACAAGATTTATTAATTTTGTGTAAAAGATTCTAATGTAACTATTTTTAACTTGAGATTTTATTGTGAATTGTAAAAAGATTTTTCTTCAAATCACAAGAATTGAGCCATCTTTTCCTTTTTTTTCTCCTTTACCTTTTTTCATTGTTTTCATTATTTTCCAAGTAAACAGATATTTTGGCAGAAAATTGTCTATTGAGTTTTCTTTATAGTGCTTCTTGATATCTAGATTTGATAGAACAATACAACAATATCATTGAAGCCACTCTTGTCCAATTGGTACAATGTGGAATGGCATTGTCATTTATCCTTAAACAACTTTAACTATCACTTGACAAACAACTTCTCTCTATCAAGTGTTTTACAGACTATTAACTTTTTGACCATGTGCTATGAAGTCTATGAACAGCACATTCATTGCATCAAAGAATACAATTGCTATCAATTTCTTTGTTAACTGCTGTACTTCAGGATGTGTATTTAAGAAGAGTGACAAGGGATGTTTCCAGGCCATGGAATCAACTTTTCTCTGCAAGGTAAGATAATACACACTGGTCTTGTGATCCATGATTATATATTCCCAAAAGACCGCATCAGTTCTACTATACTATTCCAAGATCTGAAAAGAAATGTTGATGCACTTGAATTTGTGTTCTTCAGTCAAATGTTTCAAGATTTGACAAAAC
This sequence comes from Acanthosepion pharaonis, assembly GCA_903632075.3. Lineage (NCBI taxonomy): Eukaryota > Metazoa > Mollusca > Cephalopoda > Sepiida > Sepiidae > Acanthosepion > Acanthosepion pharaonis. The sequence continues at coordinate 334,986 of CAHIKZ030002973.1, forward strand.
AATAATTTCATAGACCATCATGAACATCAATGTTCGACAGTCATGAAATTTGCACTACTGATCAACTTGAATGAAACATTTAATCCATGCAATATCATCATCTGTTTTTGCTGAACTTTAATGCTTCGATTCATCCCGCAGATTCATACACCACTCCCTCACTCAAGTTACCTGCTTCTTGCAATAGCAACAAGTTCAGATAATTTGTATTGGATTTTTGCTCTTGGCATGCAAAAAATTTACACCTTTCATTTCTATGTTTGTACCTTGTTTTAGGGTATCAGTTGTCTTTCCTGTGATGCATGCACTTAATATCAAGGCTGTTTTGGTTGTTACAAGGAGTATTGTATATCCAACTCCTGTTACTGGTGTTTACAACTTTTGCAAAGTTTTAATTATGGACAAATTATACTTAGTTGTATCTTATTTTCCATAACTATTTATGCACAAAATGTACAATGGAAATTTGAGAATTTGCTTCACTTTTATATACATTTAGTTTTATAGTCAAATGTTTAATCATTAAAGCAACTGAAAATTTTGATCTTTAATATCCTACTCATGAAATTACAGCTTACATAAACATCTAATTCTAGAAAATTTTCCAACAAGCTACACAAAATATCAATATCCATTAAGTATTTAATATATAGAATACATTTCCTTTATGAGATTGTATATTTTAAGTTACTGCAATTATAAATTCATTAAGAAAACCCAGCAAGGTTTTACTGTACCTACAAAATTGTTGAAAATTTTTTGCTTGCACCAAGAGTTTGGCCTTTTCTTAGTAAAATCTGGAAAAAATAAATTACAAGGTTTGCAACATAAAACACATTGGATGGTTAGAAAGAAAAAAAAATTTCTGATAATGAATAGGATTCTTATAGGTCTGATAAACATTTTTAATGCAATGTTTCTCCAGATTCTTTTTCTTTATTATCTTTGAATTACCATTAATTATTGGGAAATATAGAGTGGTTTCCTATTGTCTTCACCATAGTTATGAATTCAGAGTGGTCTTTCTTGGCTTTGGGTAGCAGCCAGACTAAAGAGTTAAGACCACCCAATTGGGGATGGGAGAGAAAAGATTGATTCATGCCTTTCCCAAGGGAATTAGTGCAAAAGTGATTAGACAAAAAAAAAATCAACTCTGCTTACTATTTCCACTTTCTGTACAGATAACATCATTTACAATGCAGCAAACATTTTTTGCCATATTTTTCTTGATTTTCTATGTATATTTTAGGTAGTAATATGTGAGGTTAATTTTTGCCTAAAATTAGAAAATTACTCAAAGGAATTAACATACAGGAAAGTAGACCATATTCAAATTATACAGGAGATTTCTATTTATGTTAGAGGAATTTAAAAAATAAATCACAGGTATTGCTCATTAATACAAAATTAAATTCAATTGGCATTAAGTTTCATTTAGGAAAAAAAAAAAAGAAAATTCTAAAAAGCAACTTCACTGAAATTCTTTGGCTACGTTTATGCTATAAAAATAGGAAAATAGACAAATTTCAAGTCATAGCATGAAGTTTAAGGACAGGGGAAAATATTACCAAAATATTACCACTGTAGCATTTATTAATGCATATATCAGTAATACAAGATGGTTTTAGCTTTAGATGAGAAGAAAGATGGGAGAATAAGCAATAATGTAACTGAATACATAGAGGCATTGAGAGGAGAGCAGGTGACTTAGAAAACAACAATCATGGAATGTCACATTACACATATTTCTTAGGTCTACTTGAGTTTGGTAAAATTTAGAGGCATTGAAACAACTTCAAATAAAGAAGGAATTATTTTTGTTCCTCTCTCTTGTTGGTAGGAAAGAGTAATCCAATAGCCTTACTAATCATACCAAATCTATAAATACAGACAAAACTTTTCTACAAAGCTAGACTGTACTACACTTCATATCAGAAAGAGCAATACAAATGCAAAGTTTGTATACCTCAATTTCAAAGCATTTGATAAGGTACAACACAAAGACTTGTTTGAACTGCTAAGTAAGATGAACCTATTTGGGAAAGATATGAGAATAATTAAGAAGTTATACCAAGAGCAACCTGCCTGCATACAGAAAATGAATTTAGTAAATATATATAAAAAAGAAAGGGGCATAAGACAAGGATGTATCTTCTCACCAGGCTTATTCAATCTTTACAGTGAAGATGACAGTGTTGATAGCAGATATAGAAAGGAAACTAAGGAACTTCTGCAGAAAATAGTGAAAAAGCTACAAGGAAGGACGGATTAAACATCAATTGTAAGAAGATAGAATGTATGGTTATCAGCAAAAGAAACAACCCAAGATGGAGATACCAAAATCAAGCAGGTACTAAAATTTAAATATCTAGGAAGTATTTTAACAGAGGATGGAAAATGCAACATCGAAATCTGAAAGTGTATTGAAATAGCAAAAGTGCCTTCCAAAAGCTTCCGGTTCGGAACTGTTATGCAATATTGGTCCTCCTATATGGCACTGAATGTTGGACAACGTCAGAAATAAAGAGACTTGAAGCAACAGAAATGTGGTTCTACAGAAGATCCCAAGAATACCATGAGTTCAACATGTAAATAATGACAAAGTTTTAAGAAAAATGGAAACGATGCTTATACTAAGAATCAAAAAGAGACAGTTGAAATTTTTAGGGTAAACAATGAAGAAAGATGGGTTGGAGAATTTGATACTCACAGGACATACTTACGGCAAGAGAGACAGAGGGAAGCAGCAATTAGTGTGCCTAATGAGTTTATGTAAATGGTTGGTAGACCAGTTCAGGAGAGACAAAAATTTAGACAAAAAAAACAAAAAAAAACAAAACTAAAACTTACTAAATGATACAAAAGACAGGAAATTGTGGAGAGCCATGATCAGCCACATCCCGAATGGACACAGCATAAAGAATACACACCGAATACATAAACTGAAGAAAGCTGCTTGAAAATAATATTTAAAAGGACATTTTATTACAGATTCTAAATGCTTGTCATACATACGAGTGCTTTCTCAATGGGAACCTATCAATTGAGACCTTAAAATCTGGAGATACAAAATTTAGCAATTGAAACACTGAAGTACCAATGTATAAGGGATTCATTCTAATGTCATGAAAATAAGACATGTAAGCAAAAACTGTTTTCATTTACCTTAAAAAATAAATGGAATTTGTAATATTTAAAATGGTATTTGGAATTCTGCTCCTACTCATTCTGAAAGTTCTTATTTACCAATTCTTTTGAGGTATAATTGTTTGTTTTTACATTTACTAGCATGTTTTCTGAAAATTTGTATTCTATATACGTAAACTGAAAAATGTTTTAAATGTTACAGATAAGATTCAAAGATTGTAATATCTAAATAACTATGAGCTGAAGAGAGATGGAGTATCCTTTCAAGTCTACTTTGCCCAAAACATGCTAATCAGTTTTTCCTCTTGTTTGTTAGTCAACAGAATTTATTCAACAATTCATGAGAGAATAACACCAAGATAAAGTAAAATTTTCTCTAGAAAAAAAAAAAAAAAAAAAGAAATAAATTATAAAAACAGCAGGAGCAAGCTGGAAAGAAATCCAATCTGACATGTAGATGTCAGTAAAAGTGTGTTCTGTCAAGTCAATAAGTACAGGAAATGTTGAATTAAGAGAAACTAACCAAAATGAATACATTAAATATTTAAAATGTCAGTGGGAGAAGAGAGTGAGACATTACAAGTTTGAAAGATCAACTTTAATATCTAAAATAAATATTGACTTCAGGTTCTAAACTCTATATATATATATATATATATATATATATTTTAGGAATTTTAAACCAAATCTCGCCCTTACATTGACCAGTGAGTCAATAGAGTCGGTGGCAGACAGAAAAAAAACAAAAAAAAAAAACTACAATAACTAGTTTGTCTATATTTCTGAGATGAGGTATTATGTACAGTATTTACATTAGTCGGACTATTGTCCTCATCGGATCATATTTGAAACGTTTCGGTTAAGAAGCTCCGCCTTCTTCAGGTGGTTTTGAAAAAACCACTACGCTGGGGTAGACTGTTCTAATTCCACAAGCATGGCACGTGGAATTAGAAACAGTCTACCCCAGTGATCGAAATAAAGGGTTCAGTTCGAAATTCCAACCACCTGAAGAAGGCCGGAGCGTATAACGTCAAATACAGACAAATATGGCGACAAAGATGAGGACAATAGTCCGACTAATGTAAATACTGTACAATAACTAGACAAGGTAGTAAAAGAAAGTGAGAAGAAAGGACTAACAATCAACAATAAGACAGAATGTAAAATTGTCAGCAAGAGGAAATCCAAAATGTGAACTCAAAAATCAAGCAAGTACAGAAATTTAACTATCTGGGAAGTGTTTTAATGACAAAACACAGAGAGCTCTCAAGTGAACATTTGACATTTTCAGAATATTTTCCAAGTAATATATGTTATATCTAGCCTGATGTCTAGTAGATATCTCAGGATTTCAAAACAAGTTTAATTTTGTCCTAAATCGAAATATTTGTCAAGTCATGATCATTTGAAGTTAATCAAAACTTGCATATGTTTAATCATTTACTTTTAGATTATCAGTTCTAGATAGTAGCTTTTTTTGTTGGCCTCTTTTTGCTAGGAAAGTCATTGACCTCTATAAAGTTTACTTTATGACCTTACAACACACAATTTAGTCAAATCAATGATTTTTTTGCTATATATTGCTTTCTTTTTTGTCATTGATCCCACCACAAATTCAAATAACACAAGCAAAAAAGTGAAAACAAAATAATTTGATGTAAATATTAAAACAATATAAATCTGCAAAATGTAAGAAAATTGTTCAGTTCCTTTCATTGTTCATTACCTGCGTTTGACACAATATGTCAGGCATCAAATATCAATTTTTTTTTATATAACTTTCCTTATATTTATAAGAAAAATTATAATCTAGACCTCTATTTCCATGCTTTATAGGGTGCATAAAATGTGACACCAAAATTCATAGTTGTATTGGACTAGTGAAGCATACATACCAACAGCTAAACAAAATATTAACAGGAACATTTCATTAGAAACAAAGAAAATAATATATAACATTAATACTTTTATATGACAAGGAATACTGGACAACTTCTTCAGATGTAGAGAAGACTTGAGGTAATGAAGATGCGATGAGAAAAGATTAAGATAATGATTGGAGGGAAAAGGGATCAGCACATGCTAGGCTACAAGAATCTCCTAAGCCAGCCTTGCATAGACATGAATACCATATGGGAACCAGTAATACAGAGAGCTAGAAAAAAACAACAATAACAAAAAATTGTAATATGAGCTCTGGTAAAAAAAAAAAAAAAAAAAAATTTACCCATGTGGACTAAAAGGTTTTGGGTCACAATTCCAACTAATATCACCTGAAGAAGGCCGCACAGTACAATGGCTGAAACATTGCGAATATAGCAATAAAGATGAGGACAACAGTCTGAACAATGTAAATAGTGTATATAGAGTATTATGGTATTTGATCATCCACTGTGTATGTTGGAAAAAAGTGATTTAAACTCTGACGAAGTGAAGGCATAAGCATTATCCGGGAGAGGCTTATGGAAAAGGCCATTTTTTTAAGGAATTAAGTAGGTAGTTGGAGGTGAAAATTGTCACCACAGAATTCTCTCTCCTTGCATCTCTAGGCATATTTTGTCGCCTTGAGACAGTTGCTATAAATAAACACTGTTATTTCTGGTATTTTAAGCTGAAAATCATATACTACTGCTTTAGAATGAAGTTAAACTTCCATTTTCCGACACCATTTTAAATTCTTCTAGTCTACACAAAGTGTAGCATCAATTAAACCCACATAAATTTTTATTTTTTGTAAACAAAAATGGGTGCATCAATGTCCAACAAAGCCAGGAGTTTTTCTTTGACATACTCTGATGATGATTTTTAAAGTGGATATTGATGGTGAAGTGATCAAAGATCCATGCTAGTGACATGGAGGAAATCAATGATGACCACTAGTGGCTACTATCATCAATGGGCGACTAATTTTATGGAACTTGCTGGTGACCATCATTGTTACCTGGAATAATTTTATGGAACTTGCTGGTGACCATCATCAATGGGCGACTAATTTTATGGAACTTGCTGGTGACCATCATCAATGGGCGACTAATTTTATGGAACTTGCTGGTGACCATCATCAATGGGCGACTAATTTTATGGAACTTGCTGGTGACCATCTGATAATTTTATATGCTGGTGACCATTTTTTTTTTTTAATTTTTTATGGAAGGATGGTGACCATCATAAATGGGGACTAATTTTATGGAACTTGCTGGTGACCATCAATTTTTAATTTTATGGAACTTAGTGGTGACCATCATGGGCTTAGAAATTTTATGGAACTTTTTGACCATCATCAATGGGCAAAAATTAATTTTATGGAACTGGTGACCATCATCAACACCTTGATACTAATTTTATGGAACTTGTGGTGACCATCATCAATCAAAACTAATTTTATGGATTATTGGTGACCATCATCAACAATTAATTTGATGGAACTTGAAAGTGACCATCATCAATGGGCTGACTAATTTTATGGAACTTGCTGGTGACCAACATCAATAACTATTTTTTATGGAACTTTTTAATGACCATCATCAATGACTTACTAATTTTATGGAACTTGCTGGTGACCATCATCAAAATATCATTAATTTATGGAACTTATGTATTTGACCATCATCAATGTCTTAATTAAATTTATGGAACTTGAAAAGACCATCATCAATCCATTTTTAATTAATTTTATGGAACTTGCTGGTGACCATCATATTTTAAATCAATTAATTTTAATTTTATGGAACTTATATGGTGACCATCATCAATATCAACATTTTATGGAAAATTGACCATCATCAATTTTTTGTTAATTTTATGGAACTTGAGTTGACCATCAAATGCACTAAAATGGAACTTGCTGGTGACCATCATCAATGTAATACTAATTTTATGGAAGTAAACTGGTGACCATCATCAGACATTTATACTAATTTTATGGAACTTGCTGGTGACCATCATCAATGGGCTTAATTAATTTTATGGAACAAGACCATCATCAATTATCTGATTAATTTTATGGAACTTGCTTGACCATCAACAAATAGCTTTTCTGAAGCCTTAATTATTTACTCTATTTATAAATGATCAAATTTTATCAATTTAACAAAACAAATAAATATACTAGTCAGGTTGTTCTAACAAATGCTGGTGTCTCCACATTTAAACAAGGAAAAACTTTTTGACAAAATAAAAAGAAACCATTTTAGACATTGGCCCCAGTCCACAAGGAGTAATAAATTTTTAAAGATTTCTTAATTGTTAATCAATTATTTTTTATCGTTTCAATTATTCTTCGTTTTCAATGTCAAAGCATGTATGCAAAATTATATAATGCATCATATCAAAATATTGCTCATCCATTCTTTTATTAGTATAATACAAAGAATGTTATAATTTTAAAGTCATGTTTTGCACACTAAAAAAAAAATTGAGGGGGGAACAATTCTAGAAACAACTTAGCATGCTAAAGGTTGAACAATGTATGACAGTGATTAATTTGTAAGGATTGTTATACAAGTGGAGACATGACATTTTGTGTCAAAGTGATGAAAAGTGTAGTGCAAGCACAAAAGCTGCAAAGCTTGTGAATGAATTTGCAGAGATAGTGAAAAAAAAAAAAAAATTAGTCCCTGAACAAGTGTGCAACCCAGACAAAAAATGCCGTTTTAGAGAGTCAGGTCATGAAAAATCTACATTTGGAGAGAAAGACTCCAAAAATATGGTAGCAGTTCTCAGCTGTTGCAATGCTGCAGAAACACATAAAACCAAGTTGATGGTTATTGGTAAGTGTTAACCCCAGGGCCTTTAAGATGAAAATTCTTCCATTTATTTACTGTGGAAATATAGTGTGAATAACAACCAAACCTTTTCTTGAAGACAATGTTTAACTGCACTTCTGTGATTTGGCCCTATGACCAGGCATATTATGGTCATTTTACAGTTTCATTGTTGCACTAAATAATTGGAAGCCTCCATAAGAATTTGAGAAGGATTTTAATTTAAAGGAAATGATATGGTCTTCTGCCTGTGATAAAGTCAAGAAAAGTACACTGCAAGGTGGCTGGTACAACCTATGGCTAAAGCTTAATGTTTCAGGAAGAAATCAGGTCAGCAGGTAGACCAACCACCAAAGTCAGGTTCCTTATCTTTGACTTTGGTGGCTTTAGAGATTCAACTGAAAAGACCTTGGTCAGAGAATTGGCCGAAATATGTCAAACCCAAAGTGCCTTGAAATAAGAGATTATACAGAATAATATAGGGGAATGAATGAACATTGATAATGATGAGCCTGTTGTTTATAAACCAACTGATCAAGAAATAGTGAAGATACTAAGGTGAAAAGCATGGAGAAAGTGAAGATGAAAATGAAGCAGTGGAAAAAAGAATTTCTATAGATAAATGTTTCCAGTTAACAAGAGATTTAATTACAGGATTGGCACAAAGGGACTTTATAGCAACATGAGAAATTATGTCTGTGTATTTGCATTGGGGGAAGCAGATTTACTCCTGCTATAATGGACAATAACTCAAAATACATAGAGTTACTTCCCTTGTCTGCTAGGAGCAATATGGCACTTCTGATTTCAACAGTGACAAACTGACATATGGAACTCATGGTTTAAATCCAGACTAATCCTTGCCATTGGCCAGGCAGTAAATGAATAAAAGTTGTTTCATTACATCTTAAAATACACTTGTTTTTTTTATTTTCATTTGTTTTTATTCATCTCAGCAACCTGGAATATAACAATTTGATACAACCAAAATTAGGGAGAAGCCCAAGTACCAAAAGCAAGCTACACAGTAACAGTGGTTTAAGAAGGTCATTAATAGAATTTCCCAATGTATATTCCAGTGTAGAAAATCCACTTCCTTGCACTTTACCTGATGTTCAGGTTGGTCTACCTGCTGACCTTGATGACACTCCTGATCCAGGAAACTCTGAAGACCCTGGTAACTCAGATGTAATCTGAGCTACAGATACTGTATAGGCTTACTACATACCCTGTTTTATTTTTAGGTTTGCAGTTTTATATTGCATGAAACAAAAACCTTGATTGGAAGCATTAATTATTGTACAGTACATACACTATTATTTTCAGTTCAAGTTACAGGTTTCTTATAGGCCTATTTTAGTATAGATTACTTTTTAGTTTTAGGCTTTTTTTAGTCTTTATAATGCATGAAACAATAAAAACTTTGAAAGCATTAATCATGAGACTTTTCCTGTTCTAAGCTTTGATAACAGTTGTATATATGTAGAAGGAGCTGATTATTTTTACATAATTTTGTTTTAGAAGTGATTTCTGACATTTGGCTTTTTTTTTTTTCATGGTTTAGTAGTGGCCTGGTCCCAAGGACACCAAATTAAAGAGGTCACACTGTAGTGTTGAAAAAAAATAAAACAAAAATAAAATGACTGAAATATTTAAGCAATTTAGCAATTACATTGGTTATATTATTTTCCTGCACATGAAAAATGGCATAAAACAATTTTAAAACAAGATAATAAATATAAAAAACAGATGTCTAGAAGTCACAATAACAATAAAAGACTTTAATCCAGATAAAGTTATAATATACAAGTGCTGTCAACTCTAAAGTGATTTATTATAAAGACAATATCTTAAGCAATTCTATTCAATCCAAGTTCATAGAGACAGAGAGGAGTTGGAGAAGGTAATTTTCAAAATGAACCAAAATCTTTTATGAGAAGACTTTAAATAATCAGCTACGCAAAGACTTGATGAGTATCAACTAAGAAAATGGAGATTCAGTTGCCTTCTAAACAGATATCAGAAAACTGATTTTTAAATAAGTTCCTTTATGCTTCCAAAAACTTACATATCCAGTGGATATTCATATGATATGACAATCTGGCTTTGAAACACTTCAATGAACTGGCATTTTTTTTAAGTTGTATCTACAGCAGTCTAATTCTTTATATGATCTCAAAAGTATCATTATCATTTGCTGCTGCATCAACTGAAACTTATTTTTAACTCAAAGTTTCTCAATCTTTTATCTTGAACAGTCAAAATATTTCACTAAACTTACTGGGAAATCCAAGATTAATTTTAATTCATAGAAAAATTTCTTGGGATTGCTATCAGAAATTTATAAATTAAAAGTATTTTTGATCATTTTGAACAGAAACAGAACATTGGTCAATCCTGTTCAATTAACATTTCATTTTTATTAATGTTTATAGTTCAAAGTTGTAACAAATGAAATATGAAAATTAGGCATTTAGTAAAAATACAAAAAAAGATTCTTCAGTCTTAAATGTTTGTTATTATTAAGAAAAAGGAAAGGTCAAAGTATTTTTAAGAGGGGTATTTTTGGGGTTTTTTTCCATTTTTTAATCGTTCCTAGCACGTCCGAAATTTTCGTTAAAAATCTAGTTTTTTTTGAGTCAGCAAAATTGACCATTTTTTTCCATTTTAAAAAAAATGGAAATCTGACTTTGAAATTTTTTTAAATATCAATTATCATTTTTTCAAAACTTATTTTAAGAAAATCAGAAATTATAATGTTTATTTAAAATATTTTGAACCAAACTTAACTTAGCTTTTTGTGCCAAAAAAGATGTAATTTGAAAATAAAACAAAGCAGGTCATAAACTTTCGCGTCTCTTGACATGTGATGAATGATATATTTATGAATTCCATGAGGCTAATTTGTTCTACGGAAGGAGAAAAGTGAAATAATTTACATTTACGTGAACAAATTATTTACCCCGTTATTTTTAACGAAAACTTTCAGCGGTCTAATTTTTTTTTTTTTTTTTTGTACTTAGCTTTCACCTTTTACGTTTATGATGCTTTATGGGAAATATATTGTAAAAGAAATTAAAATAAAACTGTTAAGAGTGACATTAAATTTCATATTTCTTAAGAAAGGTATCTAATTAATTTATAGGTACCTTTCTTATGAAATTTTATCAGAATTGTACATAAAATACTATAATTTTATGTACATTTATTACATTCTACTGTTATTTGTATTTGCATTCATTTTATTATTAATTTTGATATTTCATTTATGGAAAAATGTCGTAACTGAGATTAATATAAAAATAAGATCATATAAATTTCATAAGATGATACTGATACTTGTAGGTACCCTTCTCAGTTGAAATTGAAAAATCAAATTAACTTCTCCACACGTGTTTTGCAAAAGTAAAAGGCCTTAACAGCGGAGAACAATGCTTAACTCAAATAACGCAACTTAATTATATTCTGGTTGGTCTTCCGTATTTTATAATTACAGCTCGATTATAAGCACAAAATTACATTTCTTAATTACTGGGGATCTTCTGATTAGTCAAAATGATACAATTTACAACGTAAAAAAAAAAGATCTATCTCATAAGGACATTTATGAAAGCCGATGCGGCTTTTTAACTAATTTTATAATATTTTAACAACTTAAATGTAAAATCTATTATAATTAATGAAATAACAAATAATTGTATTAAAAATTCATTTTTCATCGAAAAAAAATCTTTGCTTTCAGAAAATATTGTCCATATTCATAAAAACGACTAAAAGCAAATAAAAGCATTTGAAATTAAATAATATCTTTGTTTTATTGAGTTTTGTATGTTACAATTCAGAGCTGATTTTCAGGTACTGGGTATCCAATTAAAAAAAAAAAAAACATGATTTGCATTCCTCAAAGCCCTGTGCTTTTAATTATTGTAATCACTAAAACCGATGCGATTGAATTTCTAGCGTTTTCATAAAATTAGTTATGGGGGGTAATAAATATTTAAAAAAAATATTTCTACCATGACTTTAAAAAAAAAAAAACATATTTATAATAATTTCGATCATCTGTGAATAGTTCCTGAAAGTTTCATTAACATCCGATAATTATTTCTATTTTTGCACGATTTTTCAAATTAATGTGTGTCATAAAAAAAACGTGCTAAAAATTGTCTATGTTATTTACTAGTTCCGCTGATACAAATAGAAACAAGGTTTTTTAATCAAAATTTAGAATGTTCTAAAAAGAAGGAAAATTTTTTTAAAATAAAAAAAAAAAAAACTTTGGTCTTTCCTCTTAATAATAACATAAGCATTTAGACAATAAAATTTTGTTTTTCAGCAAGGTTGGCGTCTTTTTCATCAAGCTATGCTCTTTTTTTTAGTGATTTCGTGGAGGTACCTAAATATATATAAATTATATAAAATATATATATATATATATATTTAATTTAAATTCTCAATGTCAAAATTTTAAAATAGAAAACAATGTTGACAATTTTATGAAAAAGATCAAATTTAATTTTTCTAAAAAACAGTGTTTTGTGTCTGGAAATTTTTTGGTCATTTTAAATAATCAAATTTTCATCCATAATGGAACATATTCATGACTGCTGGGCTTAATTGTATGAATTGCAAATTAATGATAAAACATATTTAGGAAAAGATGTCATTTTTTCCAACATTAAAACAAAGTAGCATCTTTTTTGGACAACAATAACATTTGCTATTTTGTTATCATCATTTTTTTATTAAACTTGTGCATTTTTTTGATTCATCTTTTTTTTTTTTTTTTTTTGTATTTTTTTGCAAAATGAACAAGGTTTGTCCTGAATGAAAATATCACATCTCCAGGTTCTAACTTGCATTCTATAACAATAAAAGACATATGCTTAGATTCATGTTTTTTTTAACTGATATGATACAATTAAAAACGTCATATATTAAAGTGACAATGCTTGATACTATCTAAAGAAGAACTTGTCAGTTCCATAATATTGAAAAAAAAATCTTTTTCTGGGTCAGTCAGAACCTTACCACCATAATGTTGAAATTTATCTTCAATATTGCTTTTTTTAAAAAAATTTTTTTGCCCATTTTCTCACTATGGTACATGCATTGTGACCTTCAATTTACAAGTATTTCTGATTTTTGTGAGATGTTTGAAAATTTACAGTTGAGTTGGTATCCACATGAAAAGTAAGTCCTATGATGGGTTTTTTTTTTTTTACTCATGCAATGGAAATTATGCTATATGTTTAGTGGTTTAAAAGCATAACATTTTTAATTTTCAAAAAATTTAATTGAAAAAAACATTACTTGAAGATCAACAACTTGATTGACATTTTTTTTTTTTTCTTACATAAAAAAGTTTTTATATTTGGATGGCCAAATAAATTTCTCATTTTATTGTCTTAGAAAATTTACTTAATTGTTTGGGGTGAAAACATTTTTGTTAACCCAAAAAAATTCTAATTTTTTTTTTTTTTTTTTTCAGTAAATTTATTTTTATATTTTAAATATTAGGAATAATTATAAAAGTGATCATGGTTTTTATTAAACAATATAAAAAGTAACAGATAAATTTAAAGTTATGTTGAACATTTTTTAGTAAGGTTTAAGCTCAAACATTTAAAAAATTAAAGGTTTGAGTCAATCTAATACAGAGGATTAACATTTTTCTGCCTTATAAATACAGTCCATGGCAAAGAATTTGATTTTTTATTTTGTTCTCAAAAATTTAACAATAGAGAAACATCAAAAGCAATCTGCTTTGAAATCCTCTACTGTCCAATGTATTCTTTAAAATTAGATTTAGCTTTATTTTAAATTTTTTTTTTAAGTTGGTAAAAAAAATTATTTTTATGCAAACACGGGCATATCAGACATCTTGAAAAGATATTAACATTTGTTATGGACAAATTATTCTTGGTGTCTATTTGAATTCCATAATTACAATTAAATTTGTAATACAAATTCTTTTTTTTTTATGGAAAAAATTTTTTAATTTAAATGAGTTTAAATTTGTTTATATTTCAAATTTTTTACTTACCAACAAAATGAATTTTTATGGAAAAAGAACATGACATAAAAAAAAAGTGTTAATATAGAAAAAATTATAAGAAAATTTTTTAGTTGTGTTCTGATTTATCTCTTTATTTGTTAGGTTTAACTTTTTTTTAAAAAGTTAAAATTTTCCAAAATCAGTTTGGTTTTGACATGTTCAGCTATATTATTCAACCATTTTGGCAATTGCTTAGGAATTTGATACATTTGATCATTTTTTATCATCAAATAATGTCCTTAAATTTTAAATGCTGCTTTGCATTTCAGGAATTGTGCTATAAATTTCTTTAAACCCTTATTTTATTTTTAAACTTGTATTTTGTTTTAATGTTAACTACCATGTGTTTTGTGATTGATGTTGGAAATCCAACAAAATTAAAAATACAGTTAATTTGATCCCAAGATGTTTATTTTATTTTAAAAAAAATTCATTATTCTTTTTCCTTTGGAATGAAGATTATTCACTATTTAGTAAATGAGTTTGGTTTCATCTTTAAAAAGTTCTATAATGAATCCTGATGTTCTAGTGTTACATCAGCATAAGCAAATATAAATTTTAACATTTTTAATTAAATAAATTTATTCATTAGGTGTTTCAGCGTCATATATATATATAAAGAAAAAAGATTAACAATTTTTTTTTCATTAGTGATGTTTTCTCATCATTGCATACTATAGAGTTGAATGTTTTAAAAAGGATTATTAAACATTGCATAAATATACTCCTTTCCATTCTTTCTCTTTTGTTTTTGCCAGTCTAGTCTATTTATTTTCAAAAGTAGTATGTCTCATTGGCACTAATGCATTACAATTTAAGATGAAAAAAAAAAAAAAATAGTTTTTAAATTTATTTTTTTATTTTTTTTTTTAAAATATCACCTTCTTTATTCAATTTACTTAAAACCATATAGAATTTTTTGCCAATTCTTGAAATTGTTCTTAGCTCTGATAGAGTAATGGCAACAAATTACATTTCTCTTCAAAATGTTATTTTTCAAATAAATTTTACCATTGTTTGTATATATATTTTCTAAAGAAATCAAAATTTTTTTCTGTCCATGAATAAAATTTTGGTTTTTTTGTTCCAGTTGGTGCATCTTCATTTCATAATCAGATTTAGCAAAATATTTTTATTTAATACCTTTTTTCATACTTTGAAGCAAAATTACTAATTGTAAAGGGCTGTAAGAATTTCCAACAACTATGAATTTAAACCATTTCCCCAGAATCAATTGTTTCATTGGTATAATTCATTAATTATTTTTTTGCAATTTTTCAGATGAATAATTTTGTTCACTGCTGTTGCTAAGTTTAAGAAATTTTTTGAATTTCAATTAGTTTTAAAAACAATCTAAGGAGCCAAACATTATCAAAATTTGGAAATTATAGCAGTAACTCTGAGGTAGAAACTCATGGAACAAACATTGAGCATGCTGTTGCATAGAAAATTGACACCAAGCCATTTTGAATCAGGAGGTTTTTTTATATTTACATCTCTGAATACATATTCAAACAAGTTTCTCTTTTTTTATTATTGATATCATTCTGTTAGGGTCCCTTATACTCAAATTTTAAAATTATTTCTATTTTTTTTAAATAAATGAACAAAATTAAAATATAAGAAAATTGTTTATAATTATTCCAGTACATAACAAAAACAACATTTTTTCAGACAAAAAAAGCAACCAAATAGCTAAATTGATATCAAATTACATTCACCCACAAAATGATAATTAAAAAAAGTTGGATGAAATTTTGAAATTTTGATTAATTTTATTAGATTACATATATATTTAATGTTTAATTATTTGTTATTTACCTATTAAAATACTTTGAATTCAGAACATTAAAAGTTTCATTCTTATATAACAAAAATAAAATACCTTCAGCAAATTAGAAAAAAATTTAATAGCTCAATTTAGTGTCTAATTGGATAAAATATCAAGCTTACTATACCTATAACAAGGATAATTTTAATATTACAATTTGTTTCAAGTTTAAATATTTTTTGTTAATTTTTTTCAAATAAAACTTTTTTAACCAAGGAAAACAAGCAGTCTTTAAAATTTTAAAAAAAGACATTTTGAGAAAATTAAAAGATAATAAAAAGAAAATTGGATTGACCAATAAGAAAATAGTTGAACCTTCTCAATTATTGTTGTTATAAACAGAAAATCATAGAATATTAAGAATATTGGCTAAAGATATGTCAACAGTCAAATTAGAACTTTTAAGTTCTTAAATTTTGTTCTAAACAAATAAATTGAAATTTTTCTGTTGGGTTTTAATTTTTGAAATTTATTGTATAAATAAATTTTGCATTTTATATCTGGTCGAACTTTAAATTATTTAATTGAAATAATTATAAAAGATTAATTTATTTTATTTCTTTCAGGCTTGCTATGTTATGTTTTTCATAGCTCAGTGGTAGACAGGTTGAATAACACCAAAATATATCGGAAATTAAAATTGAGAATATGCTAACAGAATAAAAAAAAAAAATAAAATTCATTATAATCAGCAACTACATGTAATTAATTTTAGCTCAGAATTGTCTAAAAACAATTGTAAACAAAAACTACAATTCTTAAAACGTGTTTAATTCAAGGCTTATATTCCAAATTTTCACATATATAGATATAAATAAAACCTGCAACTATATATTATTTAACGAATGAAAAAAATACAGGTGAACTCACTGTAAAAAAAATAAAAACAATAAATAAAATAACTGTAAATGAACTGAATTAAAAAAACTTTGATAATTTTAAAAAGAAAATTAGATATTAAAAATATATATAAATAATTTTCCATTTTAGGTGTTTTTGCCAATGATATACAGTAACTACAGAAATATTTTATTTTTTATTAAAATTTGTCCATGTCTTGAGATAACACTGAGATATTTATCAAATGCAGACACAAACCGAGGAAAGGTAAATCAACGCAAATTGAACATGGAGATAAATCTTTATAACAATATACGAATGATTTAGCTGATGATGCTTAGCGGTTTATTTAAATAAATGATGATGATGATGGTGACGAAAATGAAGCAGGAACATTTTGAGGTTATTGGTTAAATTACGATATTTTAATTAAAATTATTCTGTTGAAATATGATAAAAAAACAAAAATGACATGTTTTATTGGATGAAAAATGCCATGTGGGTTAACTGCATTTAAAAATCTGCAAAAAAATGAAATAATTTAATTATCACATGCAAAATTTATGAGTCAAAAAGACTATTATGGATTTGGAAAATAAAATAAGGTTGTTGATGACAATATGATAAACGTGTTGAAAGATAAAATGTAAAATTAAAGAATAATAATATAAATGATGATCAATGAACCCATAAAAATAATAAAATGGAAATAATGATTATCATATTTGTGGGAAAAATAATAATGATGATGATTATGATGTGTCCACAAAAACAAGGTAATGGATATAATTTTGATTTTCAGTAAATTTACATGCTAGCTACTATTAAAAATGGAATAATAATTTTTTAATCATAGGTATAAACGCAAATATAAAAAAGTTATAATTATATATATTAAATTGTAATAAATGAACATAATATCTATATACAGATATATTCTATATAAATTGAGAGGTGTTTAAAAACAATTTATATATATAAGCGTTATATTTTTTACTTAAAGTATTCATTGAATAGGCAATATATATAAATAAATTAAAACTCTGTAATTTCATAAAAATATATAAAAAAAAATACTTATTTTTGAGAAAGACACTTCTTATATACTCACAAAGAAAGATTTTGTTTTATCCAGTCAAAATATCATTAATTCATCATGTTAACGACATTTTCGAATTTTTTTCCAAGATAATAAAAAACGGACTAGTAAAAAAATAAAATAATAATTTAAGCATCTTAAAAAAATTTTTTTGCTAATAAAATAATATTTACGAAAAGCAAAATAAAAGTTAAAATTTAGAATATTGGCACCAACAAATGGAAAACAACCATACTTGAGAGATTTTTAAATTAGGCTTCATTTTATTCTATAGCGAACATATTGAATGAAAAATGTATACACACTGATGAAAGGATAAACGTTTTTGTATATCTATATATATGCAATGGGTTTTGAATTTATTTATAATACAATATATAATATATAATATAATATATATATATATATAACATATACAGTTGACAATTGATATTTTTATAACCTCCCAATATATAGTCATTTTCCCTTGTCCTTGAAATAAATAATTCCATTAAAAATAATATAAATAAGAACCAAACATTTTTGACAGCAAATATATATTTTAACATTTTTAGAAATACTGTTCATTAAAATCTGTATATCAATTAACTCTTTCAGTCTTTGTTCTTGTCCACTGAACTTCATATTGATAAATAAATGACCTCTGAAAAATTACACTATTAAAATAGTAATTTATTTAAATACCCTATTAACTCTATCCTGGATAATTTATATATAGATAAATCCCCGCTGATATTTTTGAGACATATATATCTATATATTTTTAATATATATATAGTTTTGTATAATAAAATTAGAGATTGGAAAGCAAAAAAATATATATATATATATATAAATATATATATATATATATCTGAAAGAGCATACAAATATTGCCTTATATATATATAGCACTTATCAAACCAAACATGGCAATAATTAAAAAGTGTTTTACACCCGTATTTTGAAAATTTTTAAAATAGTTCTGATAGGTTAATTTTACAGAAAGAGACATTTTAAACTGGACAATCTTTGGTCAAAAAAACGACTAAAACAATACATAAAAAATAAAAAAGTTTCAGTTGCATCTATTGTTATTTTTTTGTACTGATTTAATATTTATCAAGAATCTTAAAAAGTGCCAATGTTCTTAGATATTTTCTTTAAAACAAATAAAATAAACAAAATTGAACAGTAAAATATTCGCATTTTTTATGGGGTGGGTTGGAATCAAATATTAAACCTCATTAAATTATCAATAAAAACAAATAAAATTTAAATAGCCAAAAACAGTTTATAAAAGAACATAGATAATGTACACTGAAATAAACAAATCTCACACATGCCGTCACATATAAAAACAATATATAAATTATTTATATATCAGTCACATAGACAATTTATTAACCTGTAAAATGTCAAAATTAAGAAGAAAATAATATATTATATATTGTATATATGCAATATTTACACACAAAAACTCAAATTCTCCAACTATTTAAAATATATTCAAAAAGGTATATATTAAAAATGTATTAAAAAACTCATCAATTTAAATTTTTTTATTTTTTAAAATAGTTAAATAAAAAATTCAAACATCTAAGTCATTATATATATACAAGCATTTATTAAAAGAATCAAAAAAACACCTACAGTAAAAATGAAAATAATACATAAAACTGCTAGAATGATTTAATCCATTAAACGATCTTTGTCCTTTGTTGACAGAGATGCTTTATTTACTAGGTTTTATCAAACTTAAAATAAAATTTACTCCCTTCAGAAGAAATTAAGTAGCTATTTTTGCAGTCATTGTCATATTTTTTTGAAAAATAATATTTAAATATAAGAAATTTTTAAAAAATTGTAACCCAATTATACATGCTTAGTTTTGATGTGAAAAATAATTTTCCCATTCTGTAAGGATTTTAATACATTTAATTAACCATTTAAAAGAAATATAGTATATTAAAAATTAAAAGTATGAAAATATTTTTTAAAAATCTAATTAAATAAAACGTATTCTAACCTAAACATCTAAAAATTTTAAGTATATAAATAGAAAAAAATGCAGTGAAAATTTTTGCCGTTAACATTTTAAAATTTAAAAAAATCCAGTTGACATGCATTTAACGGATGTCCCTTTTCATTTAAAAATACATCCCTACCCCTAAAAGCAAAAATATTATACACATAAATGGAAATATAGCGATAATAAATCAATGTTTGCAAGTTTATAAAGGACCAAAGGAACATAGTAAAACAATTATAAGCAAGCTTGTAGTTAGGGATTTATCTAAAATAGACTAAAAAAAAAAAAAAAAAAAAAAGTTCTAGTGATAAAATAAAAATTAATGTGCGGCTAGAAACCTACCTCACTATGAACGTTAAAACGCATAAGCAAGTCTAGCATAATTGTAAATGAATCGAAAGAGGGTCTTTACATTATTATAAGTGCATTTTCAGAATAAAACGTCCAAAACACAGGGCTCAAGTTCCCAAATAGGAGTTACTAAGCATTATTTAAACGCCGATTAGAAGATGATAAATACATAATTAAAAATTGCATTTACACTTAAACTTTTTTAAATGATTTTCACAAATTTAAATTTAAAGTATCAAAATTCAAAATATAGATGCATGAAGACAGCTTACCTTTTACTGGATTACTTTTGATGAATGAGTTCTTTGCATTATTTCATCACATAGCACTAATGAACACCAACACATGAAGTAAAATCATAGATGCGCTATATAATTTGATCGACTATTGCACATGAGCAAAATCAGTGTACACACTACACATCCTCGATCTATCTAGCATGCATCTTAATTCATCGCAGCACTTCTCATCGATTAACATTTTTGTTTTGCACTTATTCTTTTTTCATAAGGAGGATGTATTTTTTGCCATCAAGTTAATGCAACCAAAACTATTTCAGTACCAAAACGAAATCCATGGGGAAAACTGATATTTTTCATAATGTATTTTATGACATAGGGTGTCAGTTTTGATTTTTGAATCAAATCTAAATACAAATTATGTACCCATCAGAATGCCATCAAGTGCTGCTAATCACAAATTGAAAGACTAATAAAAACAAGGTGTTCTGGGTCATCTTGGGGCCCCTTATGAATTTAAAATCTGATAATTGTTTTTCGATTCATTTTAAGATTGTAACATACATAAAATTTCACAAATCAAAAATTTGAAAATTTGGGGGTCCCTTTGTTCACCCTAGGGGTCCCAAATTTCAAGCAAAGACTAATAGTAATTGAAATAATAAAAGCATATCTTTTAAGTTTTCTGTTTAAAATTGACTTTTATAGCCAGAGCTGTAGACTTAATTTGAAAATTTTGGGGTTCCCTGCTGGTCCCTAACTCGTGGGTCCTGTTGATTTTCAGATGAATTCAAGCGACTACTTGTTATTCGATATAATCTCAACATGTACTGAAATTTTCATTGAAATTGGGGAATACTGCTACAAAATACATTTGAAAAGCAATTGAGGCATCAAGGCTTTTTAGGGGTCATCTGGAGGCCCCTCATGCATTTTCAAAATCTGACAACCCATTTCTATCTCATTG
>CAHIKZ030002974.1:0-67500 GCA_903632075.3 Acanthosepion pharaonis
AAACCCCCTCAAAGAAGACAGAATTTTTCCCTAAATACATGGAAAAAGGAAAAATAGCCCCGGGGGGGGCCCCACCAAGCCACCCAAACTATTTCAAAAACCCCAAAAAAATAGGGCTCACCCACTGCCAAAACCAGGAGGAAGCCGAACAGGATTTTTAGGGAAAAAAAATTTTCAAGACCAGGCAGAGGTTCCCTCCCCCAAAAGGAAGAAGAGATGGTAGCCATGTTTAATTAAAACCCAAAAAAAAAAAAATTAGTTTTTTTCCCCATAATAAAAGGAATATCTTGAATAACCCCAAACCCCAGACAAACAACAATTGATAGAGTTTGATCTGCCCGGCCCATAATTAGGGTGATAAAGAAATTTTTTTTTTTAAAAGAGCAAAAATTTTATGTTCCTGGGTATAAAGATGACCGATAGAAAATAATTTAGATGAAAGTCCAATGCAAATCCATCCCCGCAGTGGCAAATTCATCGGGAAATTTCAGGGGGACACAGAGATTACATAAAATAGCTTCAATAAAAGGGAGGTTCTGACGCTTCCCACAGGGGACTCCGCCAGTGATATCAAAGATCTGGACCTCAATGAGGAGGATGTGCCAATGCAACGTAGCCTGGGACTCTGATTGGGACCCAGAGAGTGACTGCCTAATTTTTCGAAAGTTGCAGATGAAAAGAAGCCTTATACACGCAGAGGAATCTTGTCAACAATCAACAGCCTCTACAACCCTCTTGGTTTCGTAGCTCTGGTTATCATCCAAGGCAAGTTCATTTTACAGGAGCTGACATCCAATAAGGTTGATTGGGATCCTCCTTTACCTCCTTTCTTGTTACTGCCTTTATTTTTATTTTTATTTTCCTTTCTCTTTCCTTTATGTTTTGTAGCATTGACTATGCTTCCTTTGCTTTAATTCCCTTTTTTATCACGCATTACCGTTATTATCTACTCTCGGCAATGTAATAAGCCATGTGAATAGAGTTTTCTTTTGGTGGGATCTTCAGAGTTCTTCCTGGTTCAGTCCCTGCATGCACGCACCCTTGCTCGCCGCTCCACCTTTCCATATAACTTTGATTTTTTTACCTGATTCACAGAATAAAATCTTTTGTTTTTCAATGAAATTTGTCAGTGTTTTGTGAATTCGAGTTTACACTGGTTGTCTAAAGCAACGTGTTTTTTAGCATTTTGTCCAGGGCAGCACACTCCCTACTAAGTATAGCATTAGATCTACCTGTGAATTCCTCCAAATACTTAAAATCACAAAAGTAAAAATAAACCAAGGCATTCTTGCATCACTTGATGTAGAGAATTTATTTACTAACGTTTCCGTCTCCAAAACTATTGATATTATCATTAATTTGGTGTATAAAAATAATTTAATTCCACCTCCATCAATCCAACCCAATATTTTAAGAAAACTATTGCTCGCTTGTGCCACTAGAGTTCCTTTTTATAGCCAGAATGGTACTATTTACACACAAACTGATGGACTAAGTATGGGAAACCCTCTCGGGCCGTGCATCTCTATTTATGTGTCCTATGTTGAAAACAAGGTTTTTACTATAGTTATTAAACCTAAAATGTGTTTGCTATGTAGATGATATATTTATTTTAGCTGAAAACAATAAAGAAATAGATAATCTGAAAAGCTACATTCAACAAAATTCCGTCCTAAATTTTACTTATGAACTTAGTGAAAAAAAATAAACTTCCTTTCTGAAATGTTCTCGATTTTAGTAATAATACTTTTAAAACTTCTGTTTATAAAAAAGCAACTAGTAAAGACTCTTGTCATCTTAATTCCTCTAGTGAATGCCTTCTTAGATATAAAAGAGGTATTATTAAAAATTTCCTCACAAGAGCACACAAGAATTCATCCTCTCACATGCTTTCCTTTAAAGAATTAAACAACATAAAACAAATGCTTATTAATAACGGATTTCCTAATCAATTGTTGGATTTCCATATTAGGCATTTTCTGTATCTGTCTATATTTCTGAGATGAGATATTATGTTCTCCACCGCCTTAACCAGATATTGAATTCACACTCTTTGGGTCCTGTCACTGGATCCAACTAATGCCTTTATCCACTGTGCCATGTGTCCTTGACCTGGTTAAAGCAGTGGAGAACTTGGAGAGGGAATTAAGCAGGAGATAACTGATAACTGACATCCATTAGACATGGCACGTGGAACTAGAACAGTCTACCCCAGTGAGCAAAATAAAGGGTTCAGTTCGACATTCCAGCCACCTGAAGAAGGCCAGAGCATACAACGGCCAAAACATTGTAATAAATGTGGCGACAATGATAAGGACAATAGTCCAAATAATGTAAATAGTGTATCAACAACAAGAATAGAAATATAAACAATAACATTAATACTTTTTATAAAAATCAAATGAACGAAAATTATAAACAAGACAAAAGTAGAATTAAGAACATTATAAAAAATGTACAACACTAGTTGACCATAGCAAAAAAATTAGATTAATTATTTATTCCAAAAAATTAAAACCTTTAACTTTATAGATAAAAATAATAATTCACCTCTTAGAACAAAATTAAATAGGGCAAATATTATTTACGAATTTAAATGCCCATTAAGGATGTATCTTGTCCCTTTCAGTATCACTGAAAGTGTTTGTCTTAAGTCTCCTGCAAGCAAGACTGTTGCACCTCCCACAAGACGTGTGTTATGTCTAAGATCCTGAAGTGCTATGTCAAGACCCCCAAAGGAACCCTTATGTTTCATTGTCGCCTCATCCCAGATGAACAATTTGCAATCACAAAGAAGTTTTCCTTTTATAGAACCACTACTAATGTTACAAGTTTTTTTCACTTGACACCACTGCTAGAGCATTTTGGCGCAGTTCAGCCAGAAGTAGGTTAATGATAAATGTCCTGCTAGTTCCAACTATAGCATCGAGGAAGAATAGATCTCCCCTTTCTCCTTCAGTGCTCAAAATAATCATGTTATAATCACACACTTGTCTTCCATCAGTTTGTGTTCCTTATCAGCTATATATGCCTTCATTTCCTCAGTGTCATAGCTCATCTCCAGCATGTACTTAATTGCAAGATTCTTTGCTGCCTGCTCAGGTTGAGGTAGGCCAAATGTGGCAATTCCTTGGCCTTCCATAGCTTGCACTCAGGTGATGAGGTCAATGAATGCCTCATTGTCAACATCATTGAACGTGACAATTTTCACTGAGGTAAACCTTTGAATCCTTCATAGGATGTCCTCTGCCATGCTGGTTTTGTGGGTCACCCAAAGATTGAGAGGTTCACACAAGCCACATGTCATCAACATGATGGAAAATCGCTGGCACTGTTGATTTGGTGCTTTGGTGACTGCTGCCTCCTCCAGTGTCTGTTCCCAGTGGGCGTCATCTGTATGACCTGTAGGTCATACAGATTTCTTCATTATGTCTTCACAGGTCTGTGAATGATGTAGGACCTCTGACAGGGTGCAGCAGCAGATGCAAAAAGAAGCACTCCTGTTGATTGGGGTGCACAGTGTACACCCACCTGATGGTTCCACTTTTGAAGACAGCATTTCTTCCCAGCCCTCAACTTGTGCTCCTTGCTTGCGCCTGCTCCATCTATTGTGTGCTCAGGTGTAGTAGTGTACAACAGTGTTTGCACAAACAGGTCACTTTGACATAATTTGAAGAAAGCTGTCAGAGTGGTTTAGGTGTCTTCTCAACTGTTTTGAGCAGTATCTTCTGTGACCATTTCAAGATGAACAGCTAGATTCATCACTATTGGATGCTGCTCGAAGATTTTGAAGTAGAGGATGTGCTACATTCCCTCGTTAGAGGAAATATATCTGCTCAATAGGAATTTCCAATAATTCACTGAAAAAGAGCATACCATGAAGGAAAAAGGCCAATGTACTTTCTGATTCTTTTATTAAATTTTTTCATCCTTTTTTGCGTGTTCGAAATTTTGGTTAAAAATCTTGTTTTGTTATATCATATTTTGTGATAATCACCATTAGTGTTTCAGGTCCTTTTTCCAGGTGAAAAATGCATTGATTTGGAAATTGTTGCAAAAATCATATAATTGTTGGATTTTAATGAAACTTTCAGAACTTATTTACAAATGAATTAAATTATTTTAGACATGTTTCACAAACATTTTTTTATTTTTTTCAAACAATATTTACTACTCCCAGAATTCCCCCAAACCAATCAGATTCTACAAAATAAATATTAAATAGAGAATATATTGTAGAAGCAAAACAATAGTAATATAGCAATTAAGTAGACAGTACTGGGAAGGCCTGAATATACCATATGAGGAAGAAGAGCCATTACTCTTAATCTGATCCATTTTCAGTTTGCATATGCATTTTTATCTTTGTTTATTTTGCTTCAATTTTTTGAATGCTTTAAAGCATTTATTGTAACTAAAATTTTGCATAAAATGAATGTTTAAATATTACTTTAGGTTTTCATTGTTGTCATCATCTTTATTCACAGATACTGAAATTTCTACATGTGACTGGCCTTCATATAAAATAACATTACCAGGTATCCAAGGTGATATTATTTGTTTTGGTAGACCAGCGATGACAAAATCTTGTAATGGATTTTCCAACATTTTCCAGTTCTGTAACATGCAAAAAATATTAAATCCCATTTTTTGTGAAGAGCAAAAGGTACGGTCTCTTTCTACACAAACCAAGCAGGCACAACAGAAAGAAGTAAAAAAAGAGGAGCATTATGCACCATCTCAATCAGATTCTCTAAGCAATTCAACAAGTCTGTTGACCAGAGGTCAAAAGCTGCAAAAAGCTGTGAAGGAATATGGATCAACTGTGATGGTATTCCATGTTACCATTTCTCTTATATCCTTGGGAACATTTTATCTAGCTGTTTCCAGGTATCATCCAATTCTTTTAAGTTCTTCTTTAATGTTGAAAAATTGGATTCATTTTTACTACATTTATCTATGTTGTGTGTATTCAGTAGTATTTTAATATTTAGATATATTGAAATGAGTGACAAAAATATAAGGTCTGTTCTAAAAATTAGATATGCTTGTGTATACCTGCTATGGACACATCATTGACTTAAGTTATCCTTAACTATGACAACAATGTAAGCAAATATAAATTTATATTTTTATTTGAATAAAAAGATTAAAAATAACTTGTGTAAATATTAAAGTAATACCCACTCGAGATCTAAACCAGTTATCATGTTTCAGTTTCTATAATTCAACAATACTATCATTCACTAATAACATGTTAATATTTCTATCCTACTGTAGAATAAATGGATATTAAACAAATCCAAACATAAAACTTTCGTAATAATAATAATATAAATCTATATTATTTTTTATTTTCTTGGCTATTGAGTTGCCAGTATAGTATTAGAATTATTAGTCAATATTAAAAATATTAACATTAACCACTCTGAATTTTTCTATAGTGAACAGAGCTAACAAAATTAAGAAAATAACAAATAGTTTTTCTTTAAAAAAAAAAACAACTTCTTAATATAAATTGGATTTAATTTGACAATGTCTAAAAGATATTTAACTACATATTTTATCCCTTAGCATTCTCAGCTGGAATGTGAGATAAATCTGTGCTTTTCCACTTTTGTTCAGATATTCTCCATTCTACCAATACTCATAAATTGGATTGAGTCTTCCATGAGCATCTTGAATTTTGTTTTATAAGATTTTCCAGTCATACTGATTGGAAATTTTCCTAAACATGATAATTCTATTGAGAATCTTTTGTGTATAAAAAGAATAAATTTAAGATTTCATTAAATTTGTGAATGACATAAATGAAATATGTTTGACAGATTACTGAAAACATTTTAGATGTGTATAGATTTTTATAGAAAGATAACTTTCTTTGATATTTTTAAAACAATTTTCTTTTGTATTAATATTCTTCCCTTTTTTGATTTCAGTGGAATAGACATGGGGAACATCATGTCATATTTTGATGTTGGTGATAATATCCAGCAGTCACAGGTGGTTGCAGGAGCTAGCACATTTGTTGTAGCTTATGCTATTCACAAAGTATTTGCTCCTGTCCGGATTGGCATCACTCTCAGTGCTACTCCATTCATAGTCCGGTATCTGAGATTGAAAGGCATCTTGAAACCTTAAAAATCTCCCAAATAACTATCCTAGGAATATTTCGTTGATTTGCTTGTTTGAAATATAATAATTTCTTTTCAACCAATTGTTAAAAATATAATTTCTTCTCAACTAATAAAAAAAATGGACAATTCTTGGTCTTACCCACACATTTCTGTTTTTACTTGGAGTGTGTTGTTGAATTATTATGACAAGTTATTGATACATTTTTTGACAACCTTTGGCTACCTTTTGGAACTGTTTTTCTGATAAGTTTTGTTTCATTTGTGTTGATTTGTGTGTTAAAACAGGATTTTTCTCAATTAACAGTGACAGCACTTCACAAAACTATGGAGTATTTATTTATATAAAAATACATAAAATGTGGCACAAGGCCAAAAATGAAGAATGAGGAAAAACTGGTCAACACTGTTCCTAAA
Source organism: Acanthosepion pharaonis (assembly GCA_903632075.3). Lineage (NCBI taxonomy): Eukaryota > Metazoa > Mollusca > Cephalopoda > Sepiida > Sepiidae > Acanthosepion > Acanthosepion pharaonis. The sequence goes on from CAHIKZ030002974.1 coordinate 6,552, forward strand.
TTTAACTAGTCACATTCACCAAGCCAATCATACTTCTAATAATCCTTTCACCATAATACCACAATCACCAAAACAATATATTAAAAAAATGTGTGTATATATATATATATATATATATATACACACACACACACACACACACACACACACACAAGTAAACAAAAAAAGATTAATATAGGACCCTCCCCATATCTAAACATGGTAAAAAAGCAAGTTAACTGTGCAAAAAATGCATTGGGAATGTGTCAAAAGAAAAAAAATAAACAAAGTAAATGTTCTCACAGAGAACTATGCCTTCAGCCACTTGAGGGAGGGGTGAAAACTGAAAATATCATGGGACTAAACAAAAGAAAATTGGCCAATGACCATTCACTCCCTAGCTAAGTTAACCAATTTTCAGAGAGAACAAAAAGGAGAAATTTTTCCTAATCAAACCTAACTGGGTCAGGTGGGCATGTTTTTCTTGGAAGAACAAGTCCTTCGACCAGTCAGCTCAAGATGCCATTCAAGGTTAGCACAATTCACTCACAACATTCATGCAACAGTCATCCATCTGTCAGCAAAGTCCTCAGAAGAAAGCTTTCCCTCTCTATCCTGATCTAGACCTTCAGCTGGTGCTGAAAGAATGCAATCAGTTGATGAGAAGAAAAAGGCAATGCCCCACAAATTTCATCCATCCTTGTCTATAAAACCATTCACATTACGGCTAGCAAGCACAGAAACATATGGGGATTCTGCCTGTTTGACAATGAGCTCATGTTGCTACAAATAGAAATGACATCCAGGCCAAAGAATTGCCTATGCAGATGTACAACCAGGCAGTGAAAGAAGGTGTGCTCAATAAACTCCTCCATTTCATCACATCAGATGCATTCTGGCAAAAGACCTACCTACATTGCGAAACATTACTTAGGTGCGTGATGCCTTATCTTTAGTGAGGCATCTCAACCCAGGCATCCAAGACCATATGGAGCAAAACTCCCCACCTCATCAAAATAAGCACCTCAATCAGCACCCCTTCCTAACACTCAATATAATGCCTTTCTTAACAACAGCTTGATATCAAAGAGTATCCAAGAAAGAATTTTGAGTGCATGATGGCATTCAAGGAAGAAGAAGCAATCATTTCAATTTGAATGGTGGCCCTCCATCTCACCTGAGTACATGCTTCTGAAAGACAGGAAAGCTGTTTTAGCATCTTCCTACCAGCAGCTGCCATTCTTGTCATCCTGTACACATCCAGTCATCGAAATGTAATCGCAAAGTCTCTATGTCCATCATCCTAAGACCAGCCTCAGAGTTTCTTGGAGACTATCATGTCACATAGCCACTTTCAGTAAGGTGGGTCTCTTGAATACAACATATATTAACACAGAGTTGTTTGAGGTCCCTAGTAGGCCAAGCTCTTTTCGACTCAGACCTCAACCCTCAGACATTTATGCTTGCTAACCAGAGTGCCATGATCAATGCTTAATCACGTTGTGTAACCGGAACGATCATGCCTGGGGAGAGGACACTAATTGCTATCTTCTTTTAAACCTGCAAGCATTCTCTACTAAGCTAGCAAAAAAAAAACTGTTTTTCTAAGGTCAATTTATTTGCTGCTTATCAACAAATTAAGATGGACCCAAACGACATGAGAAAGACTGCTATAACTTACTCATTAGGACTTATAATGCAACTACATGCTTTTTCATTTAGAAAACGCAGCAGCAACTTTCAGCATTTCATGGACAAAATATTTTCCAATTTAGACTGTTTTTTCATCTATATAGATGATATACTAATCTTCAATGAAAATGAACATTTGCATATGCAAAATATGGATGCTGTTTTCAACATCTTAAGTAAAAAATAGCCTTAAGTGTTTTTCATAAATGTGAATTTAATATTGACTACCAAGACTTTCTAGGTTATAAGTGCAGATGGTATTAAAGAAAGAAACAAAAAAATCAATAATGTACAATCTTTCCCACAGTGATGTTAAAAGTTTACATAGATTTTTAAAAATGATAATTTTTATAGAAAATTAATCCCAAAATTTGAAAATCTAGTGTTACTATTAACAGAAAAAAATAAGGGTTTCTACAAAAGGTTCATTTTCATGAAATAAAATAGTTAGAAGCATTCAATAATGTTATCAAAACTGTTGTGGGGTTATTTCGCAGTGAAGGCTTGTCTTTGTACTAAATCAGTCCTAAAATAGGTTTGACGTACAAAATGTTAGGAACTTGATATAAGAGGTATTACGCAGAGTAATCTTGTTGTGGTCACTGACTACTTTCGTATTCGACTAACTGTCGACTACTGTCGTCCGACATCGTTTCTCTTACTACTCCTACTTATATTAGGTGGGAGAGTCTATTAACTATAGAATAGGTGTATTTCACCATAACACCCCTCTCTTAAAACTTTACTATATAGGACTAAAACAGTTTTCTTCATTTATTTTTTACAGGAAATATGAAGAAAAAAAACAAAAAAACTTCATTTTTTTAGCAACATCGTAGCGTATCTCCATGTTTTGGATCCACTTTTAAATGATCAGTTGCCTTTCTAATCTCCTGGATCAGCGTACCTCAGGTAATATCGTTGCAGGTGTTGTTAGATCAAACGTATCAAAAATCATCTCCATCGGCGTTTCTTCCGCAGGACCGCTGTCAACCACGTCTGAAGAGCTTCATCTGATCTGGTTAATGTGCCATCTGCACATGAATTTTTCACCTTTCACCAAGTACATCATATTGCCAATCCACTTTTCTATTTTTTGGTACCTCCATAGTGTTACCAGAAACAACCTTCCACTTTCAGCTTAAGGATGCAGTCACAGTTTCTGTAGGTTCTTCTTGTGGTTCTATTTGTTCAGCCTCTAGCTTCCCTTTTGATGATCCTGTGCTTCTTAACGTTTTCTGTGGTGACTTCAGTTGACTTAAATCATTTAATAATACAGCATGTCCTTGGCTGGGGGTTTCATCTTTACTTTCTGGGGCATTTTTTTCACATATACCGTCGGTGTTGCCCATTCACTATACTCAACTTTTTTAAGTACACCAGTTTTCTCTAATCTGTCCAATTCTTTATCTATCTGTTCAATTGAGGCAAACAGCACATTTCTTTTCTTTTTGAATACTGGCTGAGTGTTTTCTTTTAGCTGGAATTTTGCCTCCATCTTGGTACATGTTCCCAACCCTGGAGAAAAAACAGTAGGAAATGTTTCCTTAAGTTTCTTTATTAATTTTTGGGTTTCGGTATTTAAACTTTCTACCTTGTGACAGAAGGAATTTATCGATAGATCCCATAATTGGAATTCTGTTATCCAATTCGTACCAAGTAAGTTTGTGGTATTTTCTATGACAAATAGTTTAGCTTTTCACGTTTTTTTATTTAATGTGATGTTTGTAACAAATTCCCCAATAAATTGTATTTTTTCTCCCGTCACTGACCTTGCAATTTTCTTTGTCTTCATTAAAGTTGGTTTCCAGTGTAGTTCATCGCAAGCAAAACATCCGCAATTTTAGAATTCTTTTTGGTAGAATGGCTTTCTTCTTTGTAGCGTATTTTCCTTACATGCGAAACGCCAGACTGTTCTATCTTTTTTCAATTTTTCTTTACGCTAACATATCTTGTGCAGTCTTCTGCCAATTTCTGTACCATAATACTTGGATCGCTTTCCAATTTTGCCAGTACTAATTTTCTCCACTCTGCATCTCTTTCCAATACCAGCCCCTGAACAAACACCAAGCACTTAAAATTGACTGCGCTTAACTCTGCCAGCTTGAATTCTTCACAATGCTTATTCACATTGGCTGCGTATGTTATATAGTCTTGTTCATCATCTTTCATCAGATTCAAACATTTCTACCTCTTGTGAAACAGAGATGTCTTTTTACTAATTAATTCACTTAATATATTTACCGCCTCAGTAAATGTCAACTCGCTAGTTTTTTTCAGTAAAATGTAGTTTACCAATTTGTTATGCTCAGCAGTTCCTAATTTGCTTAAAAGAAGCCAAACCTTCTTTCCTTCAGACCACGAGTGGCAGTCCTCATTATACACATCTGTATATTTTTTATAATACTCCTCAAAAGTTATCTCTTCATCTGGTCTGTAAATGAATATTTCAATTGAATTCCATATTGTATTCTCTGGGAAAGAATCATTTTGTAGATTTTTCTCTTTCCTCTTCTCAGTTATTTCCAGAATTTTGTTTTGAAAACTCCCTATGCATCTGTTCCATTTTTTGTTGGAATTGCATTTGTCTATTAAAAGTTTCCTTCTGTCTGCATCTGAAATTTTTTTTGAATATTTTTTGTTGCTGGAACTTAAAAATTGAATATATTTTTGCTGTTCCAAATCTTCACAAAAGTTTACACAATGGCTAAATACTGTAGGGGGGGGCCTACAATTTGCAATTCGTGACCTAATTGAGCAAACTGTATTATCGGGGGAAAAAAAAATTTCTTTTCTCAGTTGAGAATACGACAGATTTTTTCGTCACTAAGTTGACATCTTGGCTTGCGAAAAACTTTACCAAGTTTTTTTTTTTTTTTAAAGTGTGAATCCGAGACTTTGTCGCAAAAGTTATTTGATTTTTAATTTTTTTCTTCCCCGTATGAAAAACGAATCCTCATCACCAAAGTTATTGTGGCAAGCGAATTTTTTCTTCCTCTGAATGAGTGCGAATCCTCGTCGCCAAAGTTTTTGTGGAGTTATTTCGCAGTGGAGGCTTGTATTTGTACTAAATTGGTCCTAAAGTAGGTTCAACATACAAAACGTTAGGAACTTGATATAATAGGTATTACACACAGTAATCTTGTTGTGGTCGCTGACTACTTTCGTATTCAACTGTCATCCGACAACGACAGACCCTTGTATCTCTTACTACTCTTACTTATATTAGGTGGGAGAGTCTATTAACTATAGAATAGGTGTGTTTCACCATAACAAAAATCCTTAGTGATTTCCCTTCATTACCTCACCCCAAACCCAACTGTACCAGCTTTCAATTGGTTACCGATAGCAATAAATACGTGGTAAGTGTGGCACTACAATTAATAAACAGTAACCCTATACACATAGGATTTTTCTCAAAAAAGCTTTCACAAACACAGATAAAATATTCAACATTTGATCAAGAATTACTTCCTACATATTTGTTGATATTGAATTTTTGCCACCTTATAGAAGATCAGCAAGTGTTACTATTGACTGACCATAAACCTTTGTCCGGTGCCTTCAAAGGTCCTTTTTAGTTATTTGTTTTGAGCAAACTTTTAAATATTATCTGATCACAATAAATGATGTGCATACTCAAGTATCTGTCAATAGGTTAAAGCCTTTTATAAAAAGACCTAAACAAGTTGTACCAATTAAGAAAATACCAAATAGTTGTAAATTAGAGAAACAAAGACTACTGATGCAGTGGAGAAAACAGCCCTACTCCAAAGACAATCTCATTTGGTAGAACCATTTCATGGAAGAAGCATAATAAATATTTTTATTACTAAATGACTCTGCATTCTAGGTGGTGGAGGGAATTATCTAGTGATAGCAACAAATAGATTAATAAATCACCCCTGACCCTTATTACTACATTATGTAATACTCTGGAACTAAAGTATTTTATTGTGTTTGTCTATGCTTATTTCATTGAATCTTATATATGATTTTGTTTGTAATTTTATAATCTGGCTGTGGGCTGATGATGCCCATTTAATCCCACCAAAATTATTTATATACAATTTACATTCAGACAAAGCCAACGCATCACCAGAACAACACATATTTGAAAGGTTTCCAGGCAATATATATTGATTTTGGAAGGTTTCCAGTCAATATTAGTAGATACTGGAATGTTTCCACTAAATATGAGTGGATATTGAATACTCTCAAGTCCATAGAACTGGATAATGAAAGGTTTTCAGTCAATATGACTGAATATTGAAAAGTATCCAGTCAACACATGAGGATATTGAAATGCTTTTTGTCAATATGAGTGGATATAAAATGTTCAGTCAGTATGTGAGGATATTGAAAAAGAGTGCAGTCAATATGTTTGCATATTGAAAGGTTTTCAGTCAATACCAGTAGATACTAAAATGTTTCCGGTAAATATGTTGAAGATACTGAAAAGTCACCTCTCAATATGAACAGATATTGTAAAGTTTTCATTCAATATGTGTGAATATAGAAAAGTGTCCAGTCAATATGAGTAGTATTGGAAGTTATATGAAAATTGAGTAAATATTGAACAGTATCCAGTCAACGTGTATGGATATTAGAAAGGTTACAGTTAACATGAATTGATATAAAAAGTCATCGATCAATGTGAGTGGATATTGAAAAGTGTCCAATCAATATGTGTAGATATTGGAAAGTTTTAAGTTAATATGAGTGGATACTGGAGGCTTTCCAGTCAATTTGAGTGGATACTAAAAAGTTTTCATTCAAAATGAGTGGATATTGAAAAATGCCCAGACGCTATGAGTAAATATGAGTGGATACTGAAAGGATTTCAGTCATTATGAGTAGATATCAAAAAGTGTCTTGTCAATATTGAAATGTGTCCAGTCGATATGGGCGGATATATTTCAACTGTTGAATCAATATGAGTGGGTATTGGAAAGTTTCCAGAGTGGATATTAAGTTTTCAGTCAATATGAGTGATTAATTAAAATTTTCAAATCAATATATGTTTATATGACTGGATATTGAAAAATCTCCTCTGAATATGTATGGATATGGAACAATAGATATATATTTTCAGTGGATATTGAAATGTGTCCAGTCAGTATATATGGATATTGGAAAGTTAACAATCAATATGTGTAAATACTGAAGGATTTTCAATCAATTGTCGAAATTTAGCTTAGTAACAGCCAAACTCGGCACAAAAAAAGGTTGGGAAACTTTGTCATTACGTCCAATGACGGGAATCCCGCGTAACATAGTTAACAGAGACCTGAAACCATCAATATACACCCATAACAAGCAAGATAAAGAAGGAAAAACCACTTGAAATAGCTATAAAATTTAGTGTGGGAAAAGAAAAAAAAAGAAAATGAGGGGGGAAAAAATAGTCTGATGTTAAAGTTCACTGGTACAACTTGAAAATAACTGCCAAAAAAGTCCCTTTGGCGAGCCCTTAAAAAGGACTCCAATAACAGTTCAGAGAGAGTGAAAGAGGTAGAGAGCAGAAAGAGGGGAAAAATTAGACTTACAGTTCAAAAAAAAACTTTAGTATTTTTTTTTTAGTAGCTGGGCAGAAAGGGGTTTTTTTTTTTTAGATATTTTGAGTTGCTCTCCTTGGAAGATAAACAAGCTTCCTGTTAAAAATAAATGCAGACTTGTTTTTTCAAACTTTCTCTGCGACACAAATTCAACTTCTTAGAAGATCTTTTTTTTCATATACTTTTTTCACATCAGGATAGGACAAAATAACTCCTCGAAGGAAGGTAGCTTTTCAGCCGCTTGACTGACTTGTTTCTCTCTTCGACCCGATTGTCGAAAGAAGACTTCCTTGCGAATGTTCTATTGTAAAATTTTCTTTACAATAATTACTTTAACTGATTTTTTGATAAGTCTTTTACTGACTTGTCCTTGGAGCCGCTTGACTGACTTGTCTTTGGTTACTGAACAATAATCCACTTGATTACTGGAACAGAATCTTCAAGCAAGTTTCTTTTCGTCGCAAGACAAGACGACTTCGTCTTCACACTGCGAACACACCTTTCTTTGTCAGAGCAACAACAAGTAATCTTCAAGCAGGTTTTCTTTTCGTCGCAAGACAAGACGACTGCGTCTCCACACTGCGGCGCCCTTTTCTTGTCAGAGCAACAACAAGTTATCTTCAGCAGGTTTTCTGGCTACTACTGACTAGATTCTTCTAATCTAGTCGAAAACAAGCGGGAAAATCACGTACGACCAATCGTTAGACACGATTTCGCCACGTGACACAGCAGCAGCAGTTCTTACACTGCACACAGGGGGAAAAGGAGAGGAGGAAGGAAAGTAAGAGAGATAGAAAGATAGATACAGAAATTAAATTTCTGACACAATATGAGTGAATATTGAAAAGTGTTAAGTCAATACAAGGGGATAGTGAAATGTTTTTATTGAATATAAGTGGATACTGAAAATATCCAGATATTGTGTCCAGTTAATATTTATGAATATAGAAAAGTGCCTGGTCAATATATATGGATATTGGAGGGTTTCCAGTGAGTAGATACTGAAAACTTTCCAGCCAATATGAGTGGATACAGAAAGGTTTTGTATGGATACCGTAAAATGTCCTGTCAATATGAGTGGATATTGAGAAGTGTTTAGACAATGAGTGGATTCTGAAAGTTTTTCAGTCAACATTGAACAGTGTTAAGTCAGTATGTGAAAACATTTTAGTGAATACTGAAAAATATCCAGTCATAGATAGATATTGAGAAGTGTCCAGTCAATATATGACAGAGAGAGGGAGTCGGCGAAATTAAAATAAGTTAATTAACAAAGTGTAATGAGTTAATTAAGAAACGAAGATAAAAATAATAACAATTAAGGATGGTTCAAAGGGTAATAAAATTGAGACTATGAGTAACTTGATGAAATTAACGGACTAACTGGAAATATTGATAAAGTGACTAGCTTAAGGAAAAGGTTGGAAAAAATTATTATTATCATTTCTTTTTTTTCGAAGAGGTCACCGAAAATTTTATCTTGTTTTTTTTTTCTTTTTTGTGGACGTAAACAATGAAGCGCCAGACATTCTGGTGACCAGTATTTCCGGACAAGTGACTGACCATTGTTGAAGTTATCACGTTGTGGCGATGAGGCTACCCGGAAATATGTGTGCGGCCAGGCTGGAATTGACCAGAGGAAAGGGGAGTCGAAGGGTGGGAAGATAACGACAATCCTACGGATGGGGATTGGCTGTCCTGAGGCTACCCAGAACTATGTGTCTTCCAAAACCTTCACCTATGCTTTCTCTTTGGTTGTCCCAACTCAGCGCAAAGCTGACTTAAGCACAATCATTGTAACGATGCCTATACTTATTTACCCTAACTTCCGGACCAAGAAAAAGAAAGCAGACATACCATAACCATGTTTAAATCTTTCAGCAAGAAAGTAAGTACAAACTTTCCTTTGGTAGTTCCAACCCTGTGCAACAGCATTGGAACAAGTACTTTAGCTTTACTATTAACGATACTTATATTTACTTAGCCTAACTTCTGATTCCCCGCAAATAAAGAAAATAGACATACCCAAGAGACAATGAAAACTTTGTTTCACTACAATCATCATAAAAAAGATTAAATGGTCCGTGGTAGAAACCCAAGATTTTGTATGCTTCTTCATTGTTTATCATATGTGGACACACACCACACATAAAATTCACACAAACACATGACTTTAAATTCCATATTATATGAGTGGATACTGAATGGTTTTCATTCAATATAAATAGATAGTGAAATGTGTTAAGGGGATATTGAAAACTTTTTATCCAATAATATAAATGAATACGGTAAGATTTTCAGTCAATATGAACAGATATTGAAACGTGTCCTGCCAATATTAGTGGATATTGAAAGGTTTTCAGTCAATATGAGTAGATATTGAAATGTGTCCTGTCAATAAAAGAGAATATTGAAAGGTTTTCCTTCAAAACGAGATTATATTAAACTTTACAGCCAACATGCGTAGATATTGAAAAGTACCCAGTTATTTTAAATAGATATTGAATAGTTTCTGTTTTATAACAGCAATGATGTTGACTATGATGATGATTTTAAGTAGTAGGTAATGCTGGGAGCAAACAGATCTCGTGGCAGTTTGAATAAAATAGTTATTGAGTCTAGCATGTCATGTGTTACTTCAGATTTTCAGTGGCCAGTATCATATAATTTATCTTTACACTTTAAGTCCAGTAGAACATGGTGTCAGAAAGAGATTCATTCTAAAAGAGGGAAAATATTTTTTAGTAGAAGAAAGATAGTCACAGAGATTCCAATGTTTTCTAGAAGCATCAAAACTCTAGGAAGAAGATAACTCAAGTCAGGCATTCCCTATTTTACCAAAGACGAAGGAAGAATTTAACAGACTGGAAAATGAGGGACTTATTGAAAAGGTTACAGAACCCATTGATTCGTATGCGCATGTTGTACCCGTAATAAAGTCCAAATACGTGTAGATCTGAAGAAGCTAAAAATCTAGTAGTGGAAAGGAACATATGTTACCAAATTTATATATTTCACCTAAACTAAACTAATTGAAGCTAAATTGGATGCTAACAGCAGCTTTTACTGAATTCCGTTAAGTAAAGAAAGCTATCTACTCACAACTTTCATTACTCCTTGTAGAAGATATTGTTGCGGGTGGTATATTGGCCTGCAAACATATTGAATGACGGAAGAAACAACAAACAAAATGAAGACTTGAGTAAAAAAAAATATAGTGCTAAGTTTATTGTCGTTAATGAAAATACATTAACCAAATATGGTGACAGTTCACTAGGCAATAGATATCTGTATATATATGTAGAATGTGGGAAGGGTGTTGTCCTGAAAAGGACAGTTTTGTAGTGCGACGAAGAATGTTGTCCCGAAAAGGATAATTTATCGCATATTGTTGCAGCTGCTGCTGGTGATGGCCGGCTAGAGCCGCTGCCAGTGAAAGCTGGTTGGAGTGGCTGTTGCTGCTGCAACAAATACTACAAGCATCTTGGCGGCCGATGGAATTTTTATTTAAACCATGCATACACATATTCGTGGCACAAGGCCGAAAGAGAAATGAGGAGAGGCTGGTCGAGACTACCCGAAAGAGAAGGCCATTTCTCTGGAAGGGGGAAAACATGTGACGTCACTATCTTAGTCCTTACTTGCTTTTCAGAAGAACGGTTGTTAGTCACCAAACTTACACGCGTTTTAAATTATTTATCTAGTTGTTTTTTTTTTTTTTTCGTTTAAATATTAAATCAATTTATAAAAAGTAGCAATGCCATATAGATGTATTTGTACCTTGTCGCGGCCGCCTTTGGTCGCTCCCTAAACGGGAACGAACGGGATACTTCGACCTTGACCTTTGTGATCGTGTTCCCTATACGCTATGTAATTTAGTCTCATTTCGTTTTAGAATTGAGCTAATTACTTTTTAATTCCTTTTGTGTTACGAACCTAGTCGTAACACAACTGTTAAACATTTTTAGACATTCGTTTTTTCGTAGCAAATCTCAACTTATTTTTTAGAGAGATTTTTAGTATTTTGCGAAACCTGTGACTGTTGGTGATCCCCCTTAATATAACACGGCGCCTGAACGGGCTGCATATTAAGTTATGTTTCCATTTTTTTTTTTTTTGTCTACCAACTGGACACGACTTGGGTTTCTCTTTCTTTCTCTTTTTTACTTCTTTTTACTTCTGGCTTCTTACGCATTTCTACTCTTGGCATTCTGTCCCTACCTGCTGCCTGCACGTCGTCCATAACATTTGCCGTACACTACGGGGGGTTTTGATATTGGACTCGACCAGCAGACACGCAAAGTCAGCACAAGACATTTCGATATGCCCAACAACGTCTCAATGCCAGCGCTGTATCGCAACGCCAGCTTCCCATTCCTGCCGGACACGTCCAGTCCGAAGCCCGACCAGCAGCGTTCTTCTTCGACGACCAGCAGCGATCAAATTCCTTTAAATTCTACTTGAATAACCTATCCCTATACTATCGGTTATAATAACTACGGGAAGTTTCGACACCGACCTCGACCAGCCTGAACATCAACGTTCCAACCATCGACACGACCGGAACGACTGCATCTCAACTTTCAACCATAGACGCGACCAGTGCAACCATCGACACGACCAGTCTGACCACAATTACCAGACCATCTATCCGCAGCGAAACCCGGCAGTTATCATCTGCGACATCCAGCATGCGATCACCTGCGACGACCAACAGCGATCATTTGCAACGACCAATCTTTCCCGGATACTATCGGTTGTTATAACTACGGGAGGTTTCAACACCGACCTCGACCAGAACGTACGCAACGCCTGCATATCAATGTTCCAACCGTCGACGCGACCGGAACGACCACATCTTAACTTCCAACCGTCGACACGACCGGAACGTCTGCACCTCAACTCCCAACCGTCGACACGACCAGTCCAACCATCGACACGACCAGTCCGACTACCTTTCTGACTACCAGACCAATCTAACCAACGGCCTCTGCTTTGTAAATAAACTTAGCATTAATCATATCTTCGTTCTGTTGTCCATTTTGTTTCACCTGTCAGATTTCACGTCTTTAATTCGAAAATGTTACCAAGCCTCTTGTGACCTCATACCGATAAGGGGCGCTCAGGCCGTTTTCATATCGTGCGCCACTACAAGGGAGTCCGCTACAACCTCATTGCAAAGAAGAATACAAAAATGGACCAAAAGTCCATGTGTTTTCTTTTCTGAAAGATAAAACAAAAACATTATCAGATATTTGGACGCGTTCAATCAAAAGAATGGATTTTACACCTCATTAATTTAGCAGGATATATTTTTTGTATTAAAAAGTAAGTACATTTAATTGAAACTTATTTAAATTATTTTAATTGCAATTCGCAACACATTAATGAAATTGTAATTCACAATCAATTAATAAAACAAAATTGCAATAGATCTAGCGAAGTTTTTAAAAGCTAAAAACCTCATTATTTTTATTTATTATCTTAATTTAAAAAATATGTAAACGTTAAAAATTATGTTTATTTTTATATAGCTTTGTCATTTTATTCATTCATGTAGCTAATATTCTTTTTATTCAATTAATATATTAAATTATGTCCTTTAGCGGACCGTGTGTTTACGTGTTGTTAAATTAGGAACCCGTGCTGTTTATTCCTGCTAGAAGAAGGTCCGACTACAAGAACATGGCAGACTCAAGTTGAGTCCAACCGAAGAGGTAAAGAAAACAAACAAGACCGATATATATATATATATATATATATATATCAACAAATATATGTATTAAACAACAAACTTACAAGTGACAAAGACATCAACATTTGTGTTTGTGTGTGAACGTAAAGAGTTTTATTTTGGTAATATTATTTTGGTACGTATGTGTATGTGTTTCATGGCGTTTTCCCACAAGTGGGCGAAAACGCGGATCTCTGCGAGAGATCACATTTTTAAATGTGTCCGTTGAAATGCAAAGTCAAAAGAGAACGAGGCAATAAATTTCCCAGTATTTATAGTGTAGAGAGAGCGTGCCCTATTGGCAATTAGGAAATTAAGGAGCTAAATCTGACAGTTCCTTAAAAATGGCAGAATACTTATTCATTTTAAGAATGCAGCTAATATTGTTTCAAATTGTAAAAATATTTTTAAAAAACTTCCTCACTAATAATTTTTTGTTGAAAATTTATGTTCCTTAAAAATGTCAGAACACTTCATTAATGTAGATTTTGCTTACTATCTTAGATTTTTACAAGAATTTAAAATAGGTTTGGTTTTAAAAATCTTTTTATGTGAACTACATTTTTGACCTGAAGACACCGGAAAAGGCGCAAAATAAATAAATTAATTAATCGTTATTGCTTGGAAACTTTATTTGGAAAAAATTTCCTACATTGAAATAAATTTAAGTTTGAGGACATTTCAAAAACTGAGGTAGTGAAATGTATTTGTAAGAAATATTAATATATTGATATTTTGAATGATACGCGTCTGACCAATGTTTTGCCGCTCTTTTTTTGGATTTGGAAGCTGGAGAAGGCATTTCTCTTTAATTAGAGGAAATTATCCTAAATCAGAAGAGTATTATTAGTTGAGAAAGACGTTTTGTTGTCTGGCTCCGTAGTAAACTAAAATAGTTTACCACGTAAAATAACCGTTACCGTGAATGTTCGACTTACAGTGTCGAATTATTTTCTTTAATATTAACTATAACTTTATAATTGCTGTCTATCTAATTTTATTTGGGGATGGGAAGAAGGGGTTGTGGATTTTTCGTGTCGAGTGACTTTGGAAAAAAGATTTATTAGTTTCGCAAGAATTCCGAAGCTAATTTTGTTTGATATAACTTGAGAAAAGTTATATTTTTATTTTGACTTATAAAGCCTATTGCAGCATTGACGTAAATGTACCTATTTGTTAAAGAAAAACTGATGGTGCTTTGCGGCTTCTAAGAGATTTAATCCAAGTTTATCTAAGAAAGAGATTAGAGATTTGGAAGAGGTAATTTTATTCCCAAGAAGAGGAATTATTGCCTTTGATTTGTATTGTTGGCTCACAGAGTTAACGTTTTTTGCTAGTCATTCGATGCGAAGGGTTCTGCCCTTATTTCGTTCTCAATTTAAAATAAGATTTAAATAGTTAAAATAGATAATTATCTTAAATAAGAACATTATAAGCCTAGGTTCGACGTTGTGTTTATATTTTTCCTTTTTTTAGTGCCATAGGTGATACACGCTTAGGCGATCATGTATCGTTCGATACATGACTGACGAGGCAGATTTTTCCCGCAGTAGGTTGCCATTTCTTTCTGCAGTAGACCAGTTGTCATCTAAGGCTATAGAACCCGGTCTGTTCTGCTAACCCATAGCTTGGGGGAGAAGAAGAGGGGTCATACCTTTCACAATGGTATTAGCACGTAAGTGAACGTAATGGATTTGACTGGAATTCGAACTCGGCTCTCCGATTCCACTATCCGTTACACCACCTTTTTCCTTTACAGCTCCAAAAAAGAGAAAAGAATTCTGAAAAACAAAAGAAGATAAATCTATCCGAAGAAATTATCTCTCATCCAATAGAAGACAAGATTTTTGTAACAAGTGTTTCTGTAAAAAAAAAAAAAGGTCAAATAAAAAAAATGGTTTAAGTTGTCAGTTTAAAGAATAAAACCTTACTTTAGAGCAGGTGTGGGCAACTCATTCGACCCCGCGGGCCGGATCGTGTTATAATGACGGGTCGCGGGCCAGACGAAGGCCATTAATCAAAAATTAAGGAAAATTACATATGCAGACCACTGTCAACCTAAATATTTAAAACCATAACGAAAATAAACATTGAGAAATTAGAAAAACAAAAGAAAATCTAAAATTAAAAAACACCTAAGAAAAATTACTTTTCCTCAAGGAACGTCAAAATACTTCAAAGTGAAAAAAATCAACCGAAGTGAAATGGATGAAATTATGACGTATTGGTTTGAAACTGTTATTGAAAATTGTTTCAGTCCCAAAGTGTGCCAATTCTTTATATGGATGAAACCAATTTTAATCTCCATATTTCAAGAAGAGAAGGTCGATCTAAAAAAAAAAGCACGAGGTGCACCACAGTCGCGGCCGGATCCAAGGGGAAATAACATCCATGTTATTGGATGTATCAGTAATAATGGATTAATTCATCATAAAATTAAAAGAGGTTCTCTCAAAAAAGAGGATGTGAAAGAATGGACCAGGGAGTGCCTGAGAAAGACAAATAATTTATGAAAGGGGAGTCGTCTTCGTTATTGATAACGCTCCTTGCCATACTTCTATTGAAGAAGTTGTGGAGGAGGATGAATTTAGGCAACACCAAATTTTCAGACTTGCCCCCTATAGTCCGATGTTAAATCCCATTGAAAAGTTTTGGTCATTCTTAATGACTGACCAAAACTTTTCTGACGTAAAAGTATGGCAGACTCAATTGTTGGGATTTTAAGAGGTGATGGCCAGGGATCTTTAACTACTAAAGAATTCCGTCTCAGCAAGTTAGAAGCGATGATCTCTTAAAAATATTTCCCCTGAGACTTGAACTAACTTCATATCTGGAATTCAGAGATTACTTTCCTCTGTAATTAACTTAGATGATGTAATCTTTTAAATAAATTTCTTAGGAACGTTTATATTTTTTTATATCCCTTTTAAGTAAAAATAAAAGAATAAATATTAGATTTAATAGTATTATATTAATTCTCAATTTGAAGTTGATTAATCTAATTTGAAGTTGATTATTTCTCATTTTGAAAATGTTTTCCAATTTGAAGTTGATTAATCCATTTTGAAGTTGATTAATCCATTTTGGAGTTGATTAATTTTTTTACCTGAAAATAAGTCCATTTTGAAGTTGATTATCATTTTGAAGTTGAAAAGGTATAGATAAACATCAATCGTAGACGATTGTTGTGCTTTAGAATGTCTATTTTTTGTTTTATCGATTAATTTACTACTGGTGCAATCAACCAATAGTTCAAAGTGGCTCAAGAAATCATAACCTAGAAGAGGTTTGGTCATTTCTGCAACGAGAAAGAGTCCTTTCTGAGGTTATTCAATGCTAATATGATTACAGCTTGATCGGAGTATTCAATTTTTATTCCGTTGGCTGCTACTATAGAAATGTTGGTCGGGTAGATGACTACACCGTTTAAAAACTGTTTAGTGTTACTGATACAGCAGCTCCTAAGTCTAAATAAAATTCACGTTGCTAGCTCCTGTGTGGCTACTTCAAGAACTGGCGAGTATGCGGAAGCTATCACGTCTCGCCGAATTAGTTTCCCTGATTTATATCTGATAAAGGTGAATTGGGTCGTGAACTGAGCTGCGTTTGCACATTTCGTTTGTTAGGCAATTTGCACCAGGGTTTGCGGAATTTTGTACGTTCTGCAAAGTAAATGTGCGATCGACAAATCCTGGGTTTTTGATCTCTGTGAAACGGGGAGATACCGAGTGGGTAATCCTTTGTTATATTCCGGTATCTATGCTGTTGTTGGTGTTGTCGTTGCTGGTTTTCTCTGGATACTTGTTTACTGTGTGTTGTTTCTTGTCTGTTGGAGTACAGAAGGAGATCGTCAGACATTTTTCCTAACCGATCTCAGATCTGTTTGCACAGCTATCACTGGCTTTACGGAGAGTAGTAGCGCTTGTATAGTTATCTCAGACAATGTCTTCGTTTACTCCGATGCAACTGGCTAACGACATCAATTCGTTTAAATAAGCTGAAAGTGTTTTGATTGTCACAGCTTGTATAGATGGATCTTGGTTGATTAACATTTGTTCTGCGTCGATTCCTTTTTCTGTCATGGTTATCGTTGTTGAAGAAGTCGTTTAAATTTTAGTAGTAGCAGTAGTTCAGTTTTTTGGTATTTCGTAAATTACTTTGGGTTGGTCATCAGGTTAAGTTTGGTTTTGTGTGTGAAAAAATGTTATCTCGGCGTTTGGTATTGCGCGTAAAAAATATATCACGTCGTCGGGTTTATAGTGGGTTTCGATTTGGGTCTTGTTAGGATTAGCCCACTATGTATGAATGAGTAAATAAAACACCATAAATCACATTTTAAGAACACTCAAGTTTGGAGTATAACAATAATAATTTATACAAACATTAATGAGTGGTTTCGTTTTGCATAAAAACAGTAGTAAATTAAATAAAAAAAAATTTATTACATTTCAATGAATACAAGATTTCGTAAAAGTACTTAAGTGTTTTCGAGAGATGCTAGTTTCATTTGGTAATATGTCCTGTGAATAAGGAAAAGGAGGTTGAATGTATGAAAGAAGTAAAGGGGGTGAAAATGACGAGAGAGGTGTGAAGAGTGGTATTGGTTGTTGAAGCCAAGATGCTTTTGATGTAATCGCTCACAGTGTTCGTCTTTGCGTGTCTTCTTTGTGTGCCTCCTGTTGGAATCTCTTCTTTTTCTTTTAGACAGAGGTCTATTTATATTGTTAACAAAGTTGAAAGAGGCTCCGATTAAGTTGTTGATTATTTCAGGTACACTCATTTCTTATTGCTCAACATATATTTATTTAGGATTGTATCAACTTGTAAGTCCACAGCTCGAAAGTTCAGTTCAAATGTCTGGCAAAAGTATTGAATGGTTGCTGGTAACGCAATGAAGAAAAGGTCAAGGTCTAGACGAATATATTGCGTCGGCCATGATTACGTGATCGGAGTAGTGAAGGGCTACAATACAGGTCAGGCCAGGAAATTAATTTTATCTGAATTTCTAAAAAGTTTATATATCTTAGTTAAAATTAAAAAAAAA
The DNA here is from genome assembly GCA_903632075.3 of Acanthosepion pharaonis. Taxonomy (NCBI): domain Eukaryota; kingdom Metazoa; phylum Mollusca; class Cephalopoda; order Sepiida; family Sepiidae; genus Acanthosepion; species Acanthosepion pharaonis. Next base: position 24,559 of record CAHIKZ030002974.1, read on the forward strand.
AAAAAAAAAAAAAATCACATATGCAAAGCGTTAAGTAGATAAAATATTTAATCGTCTATTTGGATACATGAGTAAGAAAAGATGACCCAAAAGAAGCATACAGAGTTCAGTACTTCAACTTAGTGCTAGGCCGAGCTATTCAGTCCCTGGTGTGTAGATTTAAACAACTTAAAAGCCATGTAAAATTATTTGGATTTCTAAATAACTTTCAAATTATACAGAAGGCGGAAATAAGGAATCACACCTTGAAGCAGCTTTAACAGACACCACAATAAAACAGAGTACTGATGGGGAAAAACCTAAAGATGTTGATGGCTATCTGTTGGCTGAAGAACTTGAAGCTCTGAAAACGTTTCTTCCCTCCTGTATCATTAATCCTCATGCTCTGTTTGAATACCTGGTAGTAAACAATCGATTTGCAGCATTTCCTAATGTTTTTATTATTTTAAGGATTTACTTAATGCCTGTAACAATCGGATCAGGCGAAAGAAGTTTTTCAAAACTAAAACTGATTAAAACATATTTACTGTCAAAATTTTCACAAGAGAGACTAAGCAATTTGGCAATGCTATCTATAGAAAATGACATTGCTAAAACCATTGACCTTGAAAATATTTTGAGAGACTTTGCAAATAAAAAAAGCCAGAAAAGTCTTTTTCTAAAAGACCGGTGTATAAGCAGTATGTCTGTAATGGCCTTACTCTATATTAAAAAAAATAAAACTTAAAAAAAAAAAATTAGTATATCAAGCATTTAATTTTTTTAATTTTTTTTTTTTTTGCTTGAAGACGAACATACGACACGAAATATAAACATACATAAATTTTTACTTTTGTAGAGTAAGGGCCCCTCCATCAATTTTCTAACTGGGCCCCGACTGGAGTGTTGTTAAGCAGCAAGAGACTCTTATTACATGCAGCATCATATTTCCATTATAAGAAATTTAAGCTGCTTGACCGTGTATCGTCTGCTTTTCTGAGAGAAAACATTCAACGAAAATAAAACTATGTTAGTATCTGTTCTGATCTTCACATTGAGCTGATACCCAAAGAATACAATCAAATTCCGATGAGAATAGTGTTCGTTTCGTAAGAGTATGCGGAAACCCTGGCTCTAGCATTCCCAAGGAGACCGATTCCGCAGAGGGCTGGTCTGCACGCCCTGTCCTTCAGTCTCCACAGGAGATGCCCCAGTTCTAGAGCATAAAGTAGCATGACCCCTGACGAACCCATCTGTACAGTGAAAAGACCTTCGATCACCTTACGTTCACCTGAACCACTGCACTGGGGGGAACGATACCGCAGGCTAATGTTGGTGTTGGAATCCAGCGGTCTCAGTGGATGGCATTTCATCTACACACTTTTAGGGGAAGTTTCTTTTTCCGGTTGTGTTTTTAAAAATAATGGTATGCCGACAGAATAACGACAGTATTGATTCAAAAGATTACCTTTTGGTATAATTGTGACCCCCGGTCGATCGGCGGGATCCTTTGGTCAGGGTACCAAACGGGATGTTCGGTCGATTCTAACGGCTTCACACCAGATGCAACCGGTTCGACACCAGCTCCGTCGTTCTCAGCTCGCTTCCAATGACTGGTTACCGAAGTAACTATCTTGATCTCAAGTCTAACCTACCCATGTTGTGACTTTGATCTTAGGTCGACGAGATCAATCACACACCAGGGCGGTAGTGCAAGGTGAGTCTAAACTGGAGGTGACTTCGCACAACAAAAAAGAAATAAATTAAAACCATAAGGTTCGGGTAGCGAATCAACTTTTATCAATCTGTTCTATACAGGAGTGTGTGTGTGTTTTCCCAATCCGTCTCTTCTGAGAGTGACACTTTTGTATTCCTAGGCAAGTTCTGGTCTTCTAAGTCAATTGGTTTAGTTTTTAAGTAATGGCTTAACTTCGTTCGTCAGTATAACTTGCTGTTTTGTAGAAAGACGAGGTCGGAGGTAGGGATCGTGGAATCTCTCTGTCAGCTCTCTCCAACTGCAAAACGCAACTGGCTGACTCCTGCGCGCGAACTGTCGAACTGCTCCAGTAACCACTTCGTCTCACCTCAGCCAACGTGGACCCAACTCCGAAGTCCTGGCACCTGGTGTGGGCATCCATTATAAGGAGTTTCGTTATGGGCGATGCTTTGCCAACAGAATAGGGTGTTTAACTCCCACATTAAAATGAAGAGAATTAACAATTCTGTCGCCCGACCTAACCAGCCCACCAACCCCTCGTCAATGTACAGATCAAGATCTCCCACCACCTAGAAACGTTCCTGTCTGAAGGATCCTGCAAGAATACCTCAGGATAAGCTTCTTGTTGCATTGTCTTCATCAGAAATATGGCTGTCAGTCTCTCAGTATCAACCACAAACCATCGCAACCTATTAATACATTGCGTGCCAAATTATTATTCTAATATTTCAAAAACCGTCCAATCAATTCATACAAAATTTTCACACAATGTTGGCAACACTGATCTGCGTAATCACTGAAATGTAAACAAACTGGCACCATATTTGTTATCAGCACGGTGATTTGAGCGTGCCAAATTATTAGAAAAGTATAAGAATTTAGTGAAAAGATGGGCCGTAAAAGCAGTTTAAGTGATGCTGAAATGAAAACTATTCCCTCAGAACTCTCAAATAGTAAATCTACCCTAGAAATTTTTAAAATGATAGGGAAGTGTCATCAAACAGTGAAAAATTCACCGCCGACCCTACACAAGTACGCAAAAGGGCATATAAAGGCAAGCCGAGGGTTACTTCACGTCGTCTCATGTCACGACTTAAACGAGAGGCCACGAAGAACCCTGGACTTACAAGTCAAGAGCTTTTCAGTCGTATTGGGGATCCAACTGTGTCTAAAAGTACTCGGTGTCGGTATCTGAGGGAAATAGCAACAACAGTCAAACCTGTATCGAGGCCTCCGTTGACGAGAAATCACATTCAAAATCGATTGAAATGGGCCGAGGACAATATGAATATTGACTTCTCTAAAGTTTTGTTCACAGACGAAACTCGAGCAACACTTGATGAGCCAGATAGATGGTGCAAAGGCTGGGTAATGAACGGACAGAATCGCCATCAGTGTTTGAGACGCCAACAAGGCGGTGGAGGCATAATGATCTGGGGTGGTATTATTGGAAACACATTAGTGGGCCCATGGAGAGTACCAGATGGCGTCAAAATGACTGCTGATGCATACATAGCATTTATGAAGGAGCATCTTGAACCGTGGATGAAAAGGCAAAGAGTTGCCTTCAGAAGGGCCATTGTTTTTTATGCAAGATAATGCTCCCTCACACGCTGCTCACAAGACTACTGAATATTTGAAACAGTTAGGCTTCGATGAACCTCTAAAAATGAAGTGGCCAGCAAATTCTCCGCATTTGAACCCAATCGAAAAACATTGGAGCATCATAAAGCGAAGACTATACGCCAACGGACGACAATTCAGGAGCAACGCTGAGTTATGGGAAGCAATTCTTGACATATCTCGCGGCATTAAAACAGATGACATCCTACAATTAACAAATTTTATGGATCGTCGACTTTTTCAAGTAATTTCAAAACAGGGAAAGCACATTCCCTATTAATTTGTTTAAAACTGTGCCTTTGTTTGTATCTGTTATTATTTGTTTGATTATCTTATTTATTACCTTCTGTTGATCATAAACATTTACGTTCAACATTAATAAACGTTTTGTTTGCTCAATTCTGGGAATGTTACTAAACCTTTCTAATAATTTGGCACGCTCAAATCACCGTGCTGATAACAAATATGGCACCAGTTTGTTTACATTGCGCAGATCAATACGAACATTTCAGTGATTACAAAGATCAGTGTTGCCAATATTGTGTAAAAATTTTGTGTGAATTGATTGGACGGTTTTTGAAATAGAAAAAAAAGTTATCTCGATAATAATTTGGCACGCAGTGTAAACTTGACGACTAACGCGGTTACCCTCAAGCGCTTCGCAAAGGAAGGAAATTTCTCCAAAGAGAGAACCATTGAGACTTCCTCTCCCTGGATGATAGCAGTATTCAATAAAGAACGGGTTATCCGTTAGCTGCGTTGATTGAGACATTGCAACTCCCGCGTGGCCCATGGAGTAATTCTGCTACACAACCAATCCGGCCCATGACACCAGAACCGAAGGCGAATCTAAAATCTTTCCAAGTCAGCAGGGCTCTCCGTAGTTAGTACATACCGGAAAGAGGGGGTAAGGATTCCAACTCCGCAATCATCTGCAAGACAACCTTCAGCCGGTTTCTTGCAAATAGGTTGTTGCTCACAATTGATCCAGAAATGATCCACGAGAGGACCACTTGGGAATCCGTGACTACTTGTATTTTAGTTGGGGCGAACCCACCGCAACCCCTCAAGACAGTGGGCAAGCTTTTCAGAGCCAAGTACACGGCCAAAAGTTCCAAGGTGGGAAGAGTCTTCTTTAAGAGTGCCACCTTAGCCTTAGCAAAAACCAGGTAAGACTGACAATTCTGCACCACATACGCAGCAAATCATATGCCTCCGGTGATGCATCACAGAAGAGAAACCTCTCACCGGCCTTGTTCTCACAAAAGGCTTCCGGGGGAAGGTAATTGTCCCCAAGCCGAAAAGATCAGCTGAAAGGTTCCTCCATCTGGATGAAAATTCCTCCGGAATCGGATCATCCCATCCTAAGCCCTTCTTCCATAGATCACTCAACAGGATACGATCTCGCAATGTGACAGGCAAGTGACAGACAAAGGGTCAAAGACTCGATGCTTCCGCGAACTTGTGGGAGCAATATGTCAGTGAGAGGATTATAACGATATCCAAGCATTATTTACATTATCAGTTATCTCCTGTTCATTTCCCTCTGAAAGTTCTCCACTGCCTTAACCGGGTATTGAACTCACACTCTTTGGGTCCCGTCACTGGATCTAACTAATGCCTTTATCCACTGTGCCATGTGTCCTTCAGAACACATGGCACAGTGGAGAACTTTCAGAGGGAAATTAACTGATAACTGACATCCATCAAACATGGCACGTGGAACTAGAACAGTCTACCCCAGTGAGCGAAATAAAGGGTTCGGTTCGACATTCCAACCACCTGAAGAAGGCTGGAGCGTACAACGGCCGAAACGTTGTGATAGATATGGCGAAAAAGATGAGGACAATAGTCCGAATAATGTAAATAATGTACATAATACCTCATCTCAGAAATATAGACAGACTCTGATATCCAAGCACTTTCTCCCAATCAACCCTATGACTGCTCAGGATACCGTCAGTCTTCATTTTGTCCCGAAACCTCACACAGAGCTGCAAGACTGCAGCTCAAACTCTCCCAGTTGCAATCGTTCCCTGGAAATTGCATCTGGATTATCACTGGTCATCACCATATTGTCCACGTAGAACCGATTCTCCATCATACGTCTACAATGATCCAAAGGAAATTGAGCAGCATGGTGGCAGAGAACGCAACTCAGTATGAAGGGGCTAGACGTGAATCCGAATACAAATGTGGTATACCTGAAACAACGCAGACTACCGTTGTCTTTCAGGAAGAAACAGAACCTGTTCTTATCGGTCACCAGCTACAAGTAGATCATTAAGAAGGCCTTCCTGATATTCGCCAACAAAATGTGATTGTTTGCTCGAAAGGATAGCAGTAATTCCAACAGGTCACTCGTAAGGTTCACTCCCTGGTAGGCAGCCGTTCTCTTAGGGATGAGTCCGAGGCCAGTCTGTCCCTGACTACTACCGAGAGTGCCTCCTCCGTGGGTACCTTGGTGAACAAACTCACTACGTTCAGGCTCACCATCTGGTTGGATTGGATGGGGGCATCTTTGATTATTTCCAAGAAGTTCTGGAGATACAATGGTGACTTTTCTATGAATGGGTTGATTACATCTACTAGGAAGCGACTCAGAGGGTGGCACACAGAGCCTTGGCAGCTAACAATCGGCCTGAGCGGAATACCGTCTTTGTGAATTGTTGGGAGGCCGTATATGTGGGGTAGCTTGGTGTAACGCTGTGGCAACTACTTGAATGTCTTAGATGCGAAGAGGTCCTTGTTCTTTATTAGGATCTGTGACATTTTGCGTTCCGTTTTCATTGTCGGATCTTTCTTTACTGTAGCTACCATTCGAAATGAGGTCTTCCAGTTTTTCTCTATATGCCATTTTGTCCATCACTGTAGTTGCATTGCCTTTGTCATCTAGCAGTATGGTGATGTTTTCATTCCTCTGTAGGGTTCTGATTGCCAGCCTCTCCATTTTCGTGATGTTTGATTTAGGCGGCTTAGCTTTCTCCAGTATCTGTATCACTTTCCATCTTAGCTCATCCCTCTGAGCCTGAGGGAAGTTCAAGGCTATTTCCTCGATTCGACCAATGATGTCCAGGTATGGTATGCATCCGATGGTTGTGTTGATTGATGTTGATTACTGCCTTCACTGATGAGTGATGTACCTTGTGTGTCACCTTCTGATCTTTCAATCTACTTAATTTTTGCACTTGGCGGGCCTTGACAGCGTCGAATTAATGTCTGAAGGATTTATCCATGTTGTGATGGCTCCTTTTTCGGTTTTCGTTGGTAATTCTGTCGAAGAAGGCCTCAAGCCTCTGGAAGATATCAGATTGTAGTTTCTGTTTTATCCAACGGTTGTACTGGATTCTCTCTCGGGCAAAGACGTGTCCCGCTTTCTCTGCGACCAGAGAAGCTCTCCTTGAATTGCCAGGAAGTCTTGGTGAAGGGATGAGCCGTAAGTCTCTGCATCGGTGTGACTTTTCTAGTTGTCTCCATATTTTTGGTATATCGAGTCCGTACCGAGATAGAGACAGATATTGTTTGTGAAAGTTTGTCACCAAATTAGAGGTATTAACCGTGCTTTTGAACTTTTCATGAAAATATTAGATTTAAATGATTTTTGAACATCAGTTTATGAAACTGAACTATTGCTTAACAGAAACCCAACAACGTTTGTGAACTCCCATCTTTCTCAACTCCTTTCGAAGTAATTGAGCATTTTGTTATAATAATTATAATTGTTTTATAAGCCCAAAAGAATTGTAATTAGAACTTATATTACCTAATTGTGTGGCGCACAAAGTAAATTTTTGTACAAGCTTGTTTTGTAAATGTTATATTCTGTGTAATTATTATTTTTTATGTCGTTTAATAAACGTAAATTCCTTTCAAATTCCACACCGGATTAAGACTTTTGCGTTTTTTTTCGTTTGCGTCATTCCTAATACTCTGGATAAGAGATTTGACCTTCTCTCTTCTCCTCCTCTCCCAACATTTGTTTTTACCCAGAGTGGCCCCTACCCACTTTGTGACTCCTGAATGGTCACTCTTTCCGAAAATATCGGTGGCCTATTGTGTCATTAGGGACATCACCTATTCAAAAAATATACATCGTTTTGAGTAGATATCTCCATAAAAATATATATAACTAAGTTTAAAATATATTTAAAAAAATGAAAAACCTTTCTTAAAGCCTTAATTTTAGTTTTAATTCCAAGGTAATAGATTAAATTTCCCATAAGCAAAATACTTTGGTTTTAATAGCTGCGCTATACAAGAAATGAATACTCTCCCAGTTTGCATTTCTTCCATTATAGGCATTATTATATCAAACATATAATACCAATCTTATTTCACAGACGCAACGGAATAGCTGGAAGAAAAGGAATGCCGTTGTCATACATAAAATTATATATACATATTTACATATGTCCCACACAGAGAAACTCTAACATCTATGCAACAAGAAGCAGTGAAAAGATGATAAAAAGGACACACTTTTTTTCTTCTTTTTTTTTTTTTTGCTTATTTCGCAAACTGGAAACGGCGAGTCCTGTTTTTTTTCCAACATGAGGACTGTGAGCCGGAGATATTTTCTATATCTGGTGAAGATATATTTCCATGGGACAACAGCAACATGGCAGGGGGGTGCAGATTTACCCTCACCACAGGCCGAGAGGTTTGACTCCTGGAAGCTGAGTGACTGACCGCTTTCGTCACACCATGAAGTGACGACACTAAGCGGCCGTTACGTGACTTCATCTTGACCAAAGGGAGATAATCGCCTTTTGTACCCCACACTGTATATCAAACCAAATTTAAATTGATTGGAGTCTTTTGTTTCCTACTTATCAATAAAATCTATAAATTCGTACATATTGACAGATTTGTCAGCACAAAATAATTCTCTTTATTTTTTTAATTTTTCAAAAATAAAATGTAATTTTCTGAAACGTTATTTAACGATAATTAACTGATTAGAATCTTCATTGAAACAATTAACTAATAATTAACTGATAATTAACTAATAAATCTTCATTGAAACAAATAATATTTATTTTTAATTTCAAATATCGCAGAAAAGCTTCTTAAAAAAACAAAAAAAAACACAGAATAGTGTTTTTCTTGTGTTGTGTGATATAGACATGCTTGATGGTTGACAAAATATTGACAGGCAGAAGTGAAAGAAATCATTTAGACATCTTTTTATTATTTTATATACGTTTTTTAACTACCCAGGAATCATAAAAATGTAAGAAAATATTTTATTTTAAGAAAGCAATCAAATATTTCATTGAATTTTAGGTACTTTACGAAGACCGCCTTCGGAAGATGCTTGCTGAGACCGCTTTTATTTTCTAATAATGTCGTGTATGGACATCCGTATTTACAAAAATCGACAAACATGCAAATCAAAATTCTTTTTTAAAATACTGGGGTGGGGTAGCTGAAATGAGCTTTTTACTCTTGGCCATTTATAAATAGTAGAGTTTTACTTTTAGTTTTAACTTTCAATTTAATAACAATATCACTTGATCACTATAAGTTAATTAATTAATAAAATACAGGATTTTAAAAGATTATGTTTTTTAAATCTAATTAAAAAAAACTGAAAATTCTTGTGAAAATTCATCGATTTTTTTTTTAAAAAAGAAATTAATGGCCCAGTCTTAGTCTCTTATTTTTTATTTTACAAGTGAAGTCATGACAGATTTTATTTTTCTATAACTGGGGATCCTGTTTAGTTTGTTGAGTCAAATTGTTTGACCTATTTAAAATGTTCGAGGGCTTTGACGAACTTACAAAAACCGGAATCATTATATATTTTTTTTATTAAAATTCATTTGTTAAAAAGCTAAAGCGATGCATAATTAGAAGTTTGTGAAAGTAATAATTTTTATTAATATTAGTGGTGGTAGTAGTAAACATGCCAAACTTACTTGCCGGCAAGGAAGCTTATGGATATTTATTTATAATATTGATTTCTCTCAAATATGTGGTGCAGTTCAATTTATATTACAACGAATCATTCATACAAAAAGTATATTAGTAAAGTTAATCATATAAAATGGCGAAAAAAACTTTCGCCATTTTATATCATTAACTTTACTACATTATCCAATCAGAATCAAGGATTATGTATTAGATGTATTTGTCTGACTAATCATAAAACGTGTTACATCTGAAAACTAACATTTACCAGCCAATCAATGCTAGCCTCACGAAATTTAAACAGGCAACTATATCGCCTTTTCAACGAGCTGATACTTAACATTCTGTTCGTGCTTGCGGATATCGGTGCAGTAGAAAAAAAAGGGTAAGTTTTCAATCGCTAGTTTAACGAATTAAACTAATAAGTGTTTTTGTGAAAATAGACTGTCTCTTGTACTTGATTATATGACATATTTTCTCAGTTATTGTATATAGATTGTGTAATTTAAAAATTTTTGAACTGATATGATACTGTGACTATTGCAGTCTTTTATTTGCATATTTCTTTTAAAACTTTAAAAAAAAAATTTGAAGTACTGCGTAAAGTAACTTAGTTTAATTATTAAATTTTTTTAAGTTATTTTTCTAATTTCTGATTAAATTAGACTTTGAACTGAATATGTTAGTGTATTTTCTCTCAGTCTTGTTGCTTTTTTTAGCGTTTCTTTTTTGTATTCCGGACAAATTTACTAAAACTTGGTAGGTGTTCTAAAGAAACTAGCTATTATTTTTCTTGTTTCCATGTGGTAGTAATAATAATCAGTAGTTAAATGGATAAGTGTACAAATTCTAGTTTCTAAAACTAGATGTTATCTCCGTCAATCCGAAAAATATCTTACAATTTACAAATTTAATTCCCTCTGTCCACCTGAGTGAGTGCAGTTAAATAATTGTTTTTATTACTGCATAGCGAAATCTCGAATTTTAACGAAAATCAAAAGACAAAAAAAAACACAATCGGTAAAATTGAGATTAGGACTTTGTGTGTGAATATTTATTTTTATATATATATATATATATATTATATAAGGCCAAGGGTATTGACAATGTTATTTGCTCCCCCCCCCCTCCAATAAGGTTACCATGAACTGAACATGTGACCAACGAGAGAATGCAAACAAAGAGGAGACTTACACATAAACGCCAGGAAGAGGCAGCTGAAATTTCTAGGACACGTAATGAGAAATGAAGGCTTGGAAAATCTGATGCTCACAAGGCGAATAGAGGGACATAGAAAAACAATGCGTGACTGACTTAAGCAAGTGGATGGCAGCTAACAGGGTCTGGGACAAGTAGCAAAACTACAAAACTTGATGGAACTTGATACATAAAAGAAGAAATGGGTAAACTTACGCGTAGTAATCTAGTCCCGTACGGGCGCCACGCTCTACCCAAGTAAGATTCTTTGTGCAATAATTTTAAATTTCTTGGATCTGTCGATTTAAAACGATTTTACATACCAAACATTGATTTATCTCCCTTACACTGAACAAACCTTTTTTTTGTTTGAAATATTTTCAAATATTTCATATCATTTTAGATGGTGGAAGTCATTAATTCAAAGAGGAAAGAAAACAAAAAACTATCGTTCGAAATGTAACGTTCATGACTTACCAAGTTATATGTTGAGGCAAGATTGATTATGTCCAGTCCCAGGTCTCCCCCAGGCAATAGCTATTCCGAGATGTCTGTAAAAAAACCTTTTTTAAAAAAAAGGAAATGCCAACGCGACAGTCGTATTTTTCTGCTTTGGTACGCGTGTATTCCGTCTTTTTTTTTTTTTTTTTTTTGTGCCACGTTACATTCGAGTAAATAACCCTTATCCGAAAAAGTGGTCCTGCTGGGAATATTGTGACGCATGTGATGATACCACCATTACGGGCGAAGTCATTTTTGTCTTTTTTTTTTTTTTTATAAAGATCGACAACGTTGGCGAATTTATTCATTTTTTTTTTTCTCAACACAGACACACAGGGATATTTATAATATTATAATAAACGAACTAAATTCGACTATAGCCTTTACAAGGTAAAGTAATATCACCTTTTCGTCAAATGGTCGTGGAGTTTCTGTTTATGGTATGATCACGAAAACATTTTTTACAAAGTTTTCAAAGCTTGTTTTGAATGTGAACGTTAAACTCTCAATGCCTGAAATTTTGGTCACTAGACAGGGCTAGGCAGTTTCTTGCAGCACTTTTTTTTTTTTTTTTTTTTTTTTTTTTCAGATTTACAAAAGTTAAAAAATAAGATTATAATTATTCTTGTTTCCATCCTCCTCTTAAAAAAAAAAAAATGAAGACGCAAAGAAAGGGTGGGTGACGAAATGTTTGAGCTTCTGATTTTTATTAATGACTGAAAACACTGGTTTTGCGAGTCGCAAATAAGAATCTCATTCGTTAAAATCTTTTATTTCTTTCTGTCTATCTGTGCCCGAAAACTAAGCTTCTTGGTCCTCATGAAAAGAGGTGCCTCCAAAGATTCGATGAGTGTAAGTCCCAAACTTGAATTTAACAGCTCAAACAAGTTTTTTTTTTTTTTTTTTTTTTCTCTCGAAATTGTTTCTACGGTGTAAAAACATTGTACCATACATTCTTGTAAAAACAAAACAAAAACAAACGTTGAATTTTAATGAAACTTCACCACAAATATGTAGTTAGATTTTTAATTTAAAAAAAATGTTTCATTTAGACTAGAGGATCTTTGTTTAGCCTTCACTCACTTATTTCATATATGAAATGCAGAGAGTTTGTAGCGCCCTCAGAAAATCATTTTCAAAATAAATTTTTGTTAGGTGTGTAAAAAAAAAAAAAAAAAAAGTTTTGTTTTTTTGCTTGTTTCTTTCTTTCTGACGGGAATGCTTTACAGTTTGATTTCGTAAACAATAAACATAGTTTTCGTTTAATAACAATAACCGGATTGAAGTAATGCAGAATTTTAAAACGATTTATATAATTAGTTAAAAAAAAAAAAAATGAAAACGATAGTATCCTTAAAAAAGCTTACTTGAAAGCTATTCTAATTAAATAATGTCATAGTTGTATTGCATTTTTTATTTTATGATTCAGAGTAGATTGTTGGTAACTGGGTGTCTTGTTTTACAAAAAAAAAACTATTTAAAAATTTTAAATTCTCCAAGAAGTCCTATGCATTTTTAAACAAATTTTGAAATTTAACTTCTCAATTTCATTAAGCTGGTAATGGCAGGGGTAAATATAAAAAAAAATCATTTGTGAATAAGTCCTGAAAGTTTCATTAAAATCTGAAAAGATTGCTACAACTGCTGATGCAAGAAAAACTTTTTTTTTTTAATTAAATTTCGAATGTTCTAAAGAGTAAAAATTTAATTAATCAAAAAATACTTTGATCCCTGCACTTAATTTTTTTTTCTCTCACTCACACACACAACTGTGAATTGATTAAGCATCTCACTTTGCAGGGTTTTCTTTCTTGGTCAACTGATGTAATGGTTATTGCTGAAAAAAATCTATTAAGATGGTGAAGCTCTGGTTGTTGCTTCAGATCTCTTGCAGGCGTTTGACAGGGTTTAGCATGCTGGTCTTTGGTAATGGCATTTCTAGATTCATTTTTGATCTGATTCAATCTTATCATGAAAGAGAAGATATCTTGAATAGCTACCCTTGTAGATCATTTTGCATTAATGCAGGAACCCCCTCAGGGCTGTATCATTGGACCTATGTTGTGTTCCTGATGTTCATCAATGACATTTCCAATGTCATCAGTTTTCAACTCTGTATCTGTTCTGATGACAATTATTTACTTCTGTTTTATACCTCCATGAAATCGCTAATAAAAAGAGCATAGCCTGATGAAAAAGATGCCAAACTTTATGAAAACAATTTTATCGTCTGAATGCTTATGTTTTTATGAAGGGGAAATACCAAAGTTTTTTATTATTTTTTAAATTTTTTCGTTTTTAGAACATTCTAAATTATTTTTTTTTTTTTTAAATTTTCTCTTTGTACCAACCGGGACTAGTAAATAAGACAATTTTTTTTTTTTTTTTTTTTTTTTTTTTCTTTTCTTATTACACACATTAATTTGGAAAATCTTGCAAAAATAATTGTCTGATGTTAATGAAACTTTCAGAAACTATTCACTGATGATCGAAATTATTATAAATGTTTTTTTTTTGTTTTTTTATTAGTCATGGGCTCATGGCAAATGTTTTGTTTATATTTAACACCCCCATAACTAATTTTATGAAAAACTCTAGAAATTCGAGCGCATCAACTTTCGTGATTACAATAGGCTTTGAAGAATGCAAATTTTTTTTTTTTTTTGGATCCACAGTACCTGAAAATCAGCTCTGAATTGTAACATGCAAAACTCAAAACAAAGATACTATTTAATTTCAAATGCTTTTATGTTTTTAGTTTTTATGAATATGAACAATATTTTCTGAAAGCAAAAAAATTTTTCAATGGAGATTGAATTTTTAATACAATTATTTCATTCTTTAATGATAATAGATTTTTACATTATATTTTTTAAAAATATAAAATTAGTTAAAAGCCACATCAACTTTTCTAAAGTTTCCTTATGAGATTGTCATTGTGTAGCGCTTTGAAAATTGTATCATTTGGACCAATCAGAAGATCCGCAGTAATTAAATGTAATTTTGTGTTTATAATCGGGCGGTAATTATAAAGTACGGAAGATCAACCAGAATACAATTAAGTTGCATTATTTGAGTTCAGCATTGTTCTCCGCTGTTAAGGCCTTTACTTTTGCAAAACACGTATGGAGAAGGGTACCTATAAGTATCAGTATCATCTTACGAAATTTAACTACTGCTAAACTTTGCTTTATATGATCGTTTATATTAATCTCAGTTATATTTTTCCATAAATGAAATATCAAAATTAATAATAAAATGAATGGCAATACAAATAACACAAAAATGTAATAAATGTACATAAAATTATAGTATTTTAAGTACACTTCTGATAAAATTTCATAAGAAAGGTACCTATAAATTAGATACCTTTCTTATGAAATTTAATCTCACTCTTAAGTCTTATTTTTTAATTTCTTTATATTTTTTCCATAAAGCAACATAAAGATGAAAGCTAAGTACAAAAAAAAAAAATTAAATTAAAAAATTAGTGCTGAAAGTTTTCCTTAAAAGTAACGAGGTAAATAACTTGTTCACTTAAATCTAAATAATTTCACTTCCTTCCATCCGTAGAAAGAATTATCCTCCCATAAGTTTTCTAAATGTCATGAAAATGTCATTCGTCACCTGTCAAATGACGCGAAAGGCTGTTTTATTTTCAAATTACATTTTTTCGGTGCAGAAGCTAAGTTAAGCTTGGTTCAAAATATTTTAAATAAACAATTTCTGATTCTATTAAAGTTTTGAAACGTGCTAGGAACGATAAAAAATGTAAAAATACTTTGATACTCTTTAATAATATGAACATTAGATGATAAAACTTTGTTTACGTCAAGTTCGGCGTCTTTTTCATCATGCTATGCTCTTTTTGTTTACATTTCGTAGAGGTACCTATGTTTTTAAAGTCTGTAAGTCTGATATGGTCAAATTAGCAGCTGATCTAAAAGATCTGTTAACTGGGGCAAGAAATGACTTGTTAATTTTAATGGCACCAAAATGAAACTGTTCTCTTTTAATCTCAAAACCTTTTTGCCTTTCATCAGCATGGCTGATGCTGTTCTCCAAGAGAATGACTCATTGTGCCTTCTCTGGTTAACATTTTTCCGCTGACCTGAAGTGAAATCTTATATTGAATTTCTAGATCTGCTTCTGCTGGGAAAGTTGGTTCAATATGTTGTGCTAGATTATTTTTCTCACCAGAATCTTACATGTGTCTACCATTTCTTCATGTATTGTATATAGCTGCCACATCTTGTATATTTCTATGTATTTAGAGATTCCTGATTAAATCGATGCAATGTTATTAGTACTTAACCTGGCATCCACTGTATTGTAGCTTCCCTCTCTTTACTCTGTAAATATTTTTATGGTAATTGTTCTCTTTGATACCTAGACTTAACTTAAGTTCAGCTAGGTCTCATCATTTTACCTTTTAAATTGCTTGATCTAACAATAAGTTCTATGCTAACAGTTTTTTCTCTTGCATTTTTCTCAAGATTCTTGCTTTCCAGTCAACTTTGATCTTCAAAAATTTAAGTGCAATGTTGGTCATTCTCAATTCCTGTTCTATTTCTCTATCAGTTTTTTTCTCATTCTTTCACACTCGGTAACCTCTTGTCTTGTTTGTTTGGGGTGAAATGATTAAAAAACAAACAAGTGAAGTCTGAAATGCTACCAGAACTTTTTTTTTTAGTTGGTGGGTGATGTACTTAGAATATGTTGGTATGTAAAGCAACATAACCAAAGTTAGTATACGGAAAAAATGTTTTTGACATTAAAATAGATTTTTAGTTACTCTGAGTTCACCATCATTATCATTTTTTTTTTTTTTTTTTTTAACATTCCTTATATTATCTACTTTTGAAGATCCGGTAACTTCTGTGATGGAGGATTCTAGAGTGTTAAAACAGAACACTATCTTACCTCTTCGGGAAATAAAACTGGATGCCAAGAAAACAACTCTTCAAACAGCTAATGATACTGAAAACAAACCTCCAAACTCTGTGACTAGCACTGCAGAGGGGGATGCAGCTGGAACACAAAAGCCAAAGTAAGTGTGCTTTGTTTTCTTTTGTCTTTTATAAAGTAGACAAACTGGGTCATTCTAAATTTGATTAAGAATAAGATTCAATTTTCGTTCAGTTTTTAAAAATAGTTGCAATTATTAGTAAGCAAAACTGAGTTGTAGTAGCTGCATTTGGTTGTCTTGAAGTTTATCAGGAACAAAAGTTTGATTCTTATTGTTGGCATCATAATGTCACCTGACTAAAAGTGGCAGCAACAACTAGTATAACCTTCCACACTGTTAAGGACTTTTAATAAACAAATTTGTTCTTGATTGTCTTCAAATGTTAAATCACTTGAAATTTTTTTTTTTTTTTTTTTTTTTTTTTTTTTTGAAAAAATGTTTTAGTTTATAAGTATTTCAAACTAGAATTTATTTTAAATATATCTAAAAACATTTCATAGATCCAAAGAGCTTGACAAAACAAAATGCTACCAATTTTTTTTCTTTATAGCTAAGCAGCCATGTTATGACCATTCAAAGTTGGTTTGCACTCTATTACTGTTTAGGAGCTATGGACTGTAAGTTCAACTTCTTTCGTGTTGTCAAGAAAATGCCTGCTATTACTTTTTTTTTTTTTTTTTTTTTTTTTTTTTAAACATACCACGATGAAAAAGGGCCCCAAACTTGATATTAAGTTTTGTCAGAAACTTAATAGGAAAGGCCATTATTAATTATTTTTTTTAATCCTTTCTAGCATGACCAAAAGTTTGAAAAATCTTGATTCTTTTCCCATCATAGGTGTGCCAAAGGTTGGCAAAAGTCAAATTGTTTGATTTTAATGAAATTTTTAGGACTTCTTAAATAAATGAAATTTTTGGAACTTAGATTTTCGATTAAGTAAAAACTATATTTACTAATCATAAATGGAAAAGCTTGGTACAAATCATCAAACATCGATATTTTTAAAAAAATTTCGAATTTCCTTGTAGAAACGTGCCCATTTTTGTATATACAGTTGATCAAGCACATTATCAGAAAATAGTTAACTACAGTAAATTTAAAGCCTGAAAGTAGTTTTTGAAATACAGTAAAGTATTTTGTTTATTGGAATAATTAAATTTAACTTTTTAGCTTTCAATTAAAACTGAAATAAAAACTTCAAGAAAGACTTTTTTTTTTTTTTTTTTTTTTTTTTTTTTTCATTTTTAAAAATTAATTTTAAATTTTGGGTATTGTTTTTTTGTGAAGGTACCTAGACTGTTCATTTCATGCAAAACAATTGTCTGATTCATCAGAATTTGTATTGCTGACTAAGTGAAAAAACATCAGCTGAATCCCATTTTAAATTGTTTTATTGACAGATATTACAGTTTAAATCTTATTTTCTTTTAATGATGCATTTTTAAACTAACAACTATTTTTAAAATAAATTCTAGCTGACAATTTGGGCAATAATTATCCAAACTATCAACTGCTGTTGTCTCAGATATTCTAATTTTCTTACAAAAAAAATAGCTGAAATAAGACAGTAAAAAAAAAAAACTTATCCTATTTTTAGTTCTTTAAATTTTGTCCCTTCGCATTTGTCTGTAAAAATTAAAATTTTTAATGGACATTTATAAATTATTGCTATGAATTTAATGAAAACACATTTTGAATAATTTGTCTTTTTGAAGTTTACTTGAAAGCTAACATCCTAAAGCTTTTTTTTTTTTTTTTTTAAATCCATTTAAATAAGTAGATACCTCCACTAAGTTTCGATCCCTAATGTTTAAAATGAATTTTTGTAAATGAAAAAGCTTTCATTTTAGCTTTAATTGAAAGCTAAATTAAATTTAAAGATAGATTAAATTTACTATTTCCAGTAAGCAAAATGATTTCAAACAGAAATTATATTGATTGGAATTTATTTTTTTTCCTAAAATAGCTGATTTGTGCTTTTTTTTTTTTTTTTTTTTTTCTCTTCATCTCTATGTAATTCTCTGCATTAAATCTTCCCAAAATAAAAATAAATATACTTGGCTGAAACTTTATTTGAGGAATATTATCCAATTTTAAAGTAAAATCAATCTGATTTGAAAAAAATACTTTTAAGTTTAAAATAACACAAATGTTTTTTGTTTTTGTGTTTGTTTGTTTTTTTTTTTTTTTTTTTTTTTTTTTTGTTTAAAAAAACAAACATTAGCAGTGATTTTTCAACCAACAGCAGCTAGTCTTGCGTAACTGATGCACAATGGCAAGTGCTGATAAGGTGTTGAAATGTGTATTGCTCTATGGAAACTTTATCTGTTAAACCATAACTTAACAAAATGATGGAGTGCCTTATATTGGGTTGGCAGCTAAGTTACTGTTTTCTTTTGGTTTTTTTTTTTTTTTTTTTTTTTTTTTTCTCTCTCTCTCTAAGGTTTAACTAATATGTTCTCCCTTGTTTATAACATTTTCCCATCGTTCAAGATTTTCAATACCTTGCTGGTAGAAATCACCCTGTTTACTCAAAAAAAATTATCCAACTAAGCTCCCAATTCTGAATGAAACTCTCTGCACATAGCATTTGAAAGAGATCCAAAGAGGTAGAAAACTATTTGTGCCCAATTGGGAGAGTACAGCAGGTGTGGCTGCACTTCTTGAATGGCTTCCTTGGTCATGTTGGCAATATGAGGGCAGACATTGTCATGCAGCAAAAGAAATCCATGCTGCCAATTGCGCAACATTGCTTTACATGGATGAATATCTTGTTTATGTGCAGTGTCACTTGTTTACCAGGGCTAAGCTATTCCTTGCACTGCTTCATATTGATGTATAGGCACCGTTTTTCATTGCCAGTACCAATTCGGTAAAGAAATCATTGCTTGTATCCATGAGTTGAACATTGACAAGCAAACAAACCAGCAGAGATTGTGGCTTGTTTATTTTTGTTGTCACTTAAAGCATACAGAACCCATGCTCTGCACTTCTGAACCTTTTTCCATCAAGTGAAGATGCTTCTCCATAGCAGTACGGGAGCATTCCATTTTCTCTGCCAGTTCCCTTGTTGCTTAACAAGAATTTTTGAGCAAAAGTTGGTTTAAGGCTAGAATGAGGTGTCTTTGAGGTCAAAATTTCCATTTTTGAACTTTGCATACCAATCATGAGCAGTTCTTTCAACTATAGCATCCTCTCCATACATGGCACAAATGTCGGGAGCAGCTTTTGTGACCTTAGAACCTTGATTTAAGTGTTGCAAAGGCTCATTTTCTTTGACATTGCATTTCTGTTGTGACCATTTTTGTTGGTTTAAGAAATAACAAAACAAGTGTTGCAGATATCATATATTAAACAGTAAGTACCACAGAAGAGTATTACACAGCTAGTTAGTGTCAGTTGACTCAGTGTTCAAAAGGCTAAGTTGGTATAAATCCCAGGCAAGAAACTCTGCCCTAATTGTCGAATACAAATCCACAATCTACTTCCCGATGAAGAACCAAGACATGTATCAGATGAGGAAATGAGAAATCTTGATACAAGTACTTCTGCAGAAACAGAAGAGAAATATCAATGAATGTTTCTCTTATATTGGAATTTCTGCACTGAAAGCAAAAGGGCTTCATTACTCAGGAAAAGCTACTTTAGGTAAGAAAATTTTTTTTCTGCAATGTGTAAAGACCAAAGTAGACAAGTCATTAAAGGTTGACTGAGCTGTTGAATGGTGAGGCTTTAAAAATTAAAAAGGAGATTTTATATAAAGCTAAGTGCTTTGATAAAATGATAGAGCTCCTTGTAGCAAAAGTGAAGACAGTGGAATCAACTAAAATCAAAATACAGACCTTGACACTTGCCCCTAACAACTGATCACACAAAAATGTCATGGATGTTTCGTGTTTCAGAACATATTGTATGCAGGGCTTGCAAATTGTTTGGAAAGAGGTATTTTAGCTGCGCCAGAACCAAAAAGGGACAAGTCTTTGCCTGCTGCTATTGTGCAGTTAGTGGAAGCATTTTACCAAGATGATGAATATACTCAACTGATGCCATGCAGGAAAGACTACGTTAGTATTAAATGTATTATTCATCAGCAGAAAAGACTCATCTTGTGCAACCTGAATGAGCTCTTCAGAGTATTCAAGGAACAGAACCCAACAGTACCTTTGGGATTTTCAAAATTTTGTAGTCTAATGCACTATCCACCAAAATGAAATTATTACTGGAACCACTAAATGTATCGTAAATATATTGTCTGTAATAGCAGTAGCAGTGTATAATTCATAGGTGCCCAAATTGTCCTAAATCATCAGGGCAGCTCGAAAAATTTCTTAGACACCATGGAATGATATATTGATAATGTTGAATCAATAGTTCTCCAAATGAACAACTCAGTGGATCGTTTTTTGTTTTTTTGTTTTTTTCTTAAAAAAAAAAAAATAGCAGCGATAAGGAAAAATTAAGCCAAATTGACTCTGATATATTTGGGTCAAAGGCCAGCTAGCTAGCAATAAAACGTCAACACTGGGATCAGCAATAAACTTTTCTTTCAAACTTACACTTGAAAAATAGCTTGATGTGTTTTGTTTTTTTTTTTAAGATTTGGGTTGATGACAACACTCAGCAAATAACATTTCTTTTTTTTCGCCACGTCTTTCATATGACAAAAAATAAAACGAGCGTTTTAAACAGTTGTATTGCGCTGTTTTCATGTCTTAAATTGAATATAAAATAGTAAAAAGAGAAATTTGCAGTTTGTCTCACACTGAAAAAGGAAAAATTGTTTAAATTTTAAAATTGAAAAGAATTTTGAAAATGCGACAATATTCAGCCAGAAAACAAGCATTGTTGCTAACTGAATAAATGCAAAGCAATTTCTGAGGTAAAAACAACTTGCTTCTTTCAAGGGAAACAACTCGCGTGACACTTCAAAGCTGTGCATCCATACTTTTGGAGACGATTTTAAATACAATTTTGGAATGTTAAAAAATTATTTTAAAAATGTGCACGGTTGTCAGATTTTAATAAGCTTTCAAATTCATCTTTAAAAAGTAGTGAACATAATATATCATTTCCATAAGGTTTCATAAAGAAACTTAAATTTAAAATATATAACAACATTTTGTCATTATGTATTTAAAATTAAAAAAAAATTATTGTAAAAATTCATTTTTCATCAAAAAATTTTTTTTCTTTGAGATAAAAATTACCTTAGTATATGTTATTCAGAAAAGCCATTAAAGCTTTTTTAATTAAATATTGTCTTTTTATTGGGTTTTATATTTTTACAATTGAGGTAAAAGTTTGGACAATTTTGTGGTTTTTTTTTTTTTTTTTTTTTTTTTTATACCAAATAAATTGATTTACATTCTTCAGTGCCTTGTGCATTTTAAAAAAATTTTGAAGTTTTCATAAAATTAGTTTGGTGGGTGGTGACGGATATAAAAAAAAAAAAATTCATACCATGACTTTTGAAAAGACACATTTCTAAAATAATTTCATTCATTTGTTCTGATGGTTTCATTAAAATCCAACAAGTACTTGATTTTTGCAAGATTTTCCAAATCGATGTTTTTCAACTGAAAACAGTGAAAGACCAACTAAATATTACCTAATCGCTGACCTAAAAAAAAAATTTTTTTTCAACCTAAATTTAAAACATACTGCAAAGGAATAAAAAAAACAAAAATTCTTGGTCTTTCCTCTTAATAACAAACTTTTTCATGATAAAATTTCGTTTTTAAGTTTGGGGCTTTTTTACTTCATGCTATGCATTTTTTTTTTTTTTTTTTTTTTTTTTTTTTTTTTTTTTGAGTGAAGAAACTGACAAACCTAGCCTAAATAATAAAAATTGGATAAGTTTAATGGTAAATTATAATATTAATAATTTCCAATAATCCAATGGTTATTGTTTCTCTGGTAATTCAAAGTTTATAAGTGAGGAGATGGGGTGGTTTTTTTTTTTTTTTTTTTAATACTCATTCTTGTCCATTTTCTGTAGACATGGTATGAAATGAAAAATGTTCAATATCTTTATCTTTTTGGGTTAATTTCTAAAGGTTCCGCAAATTTCTTTTTTTTTTCTTTTTGGCCTTCTGATCTCTGGCGTTGATTGTGGTATAGGGACCTCAAACGTATCAAAGATGACATCCATAGTGTCATCTTCTATGGGATCCCTGTCGGCTATGCTTTCATACCATTTTCTAATTTGGTTTACATGACGTTTATATATAAACTTTGGTCCCTGAACCATGTAAATCATGTTACCAATTTGTCTCTCTATTGCTCCCAGCGAGCTTTATTCCCAAATACACAAAAAAAAAAAACCCTTTTCACCAATCTTAAAGTGCTTCTTAAGCACTTTATTCCTATTTCTCACTTTTGCTTCACTCAGAAGGAATTTGTCAAATGTCTACTTTTATTTTCCTGTGCAAAAACTTCACTGTCACCTACGCAGTCGGCTTCTTACATTTCAATGTTTCTGGCCACTTGGAATAACTGTCAACTACTACAAGGTAGTAAAAGCCATCAAGTGAACCAGCAAAATCTAGGTGTATCTGCAACCACGGACGGTTGGTTTTAAGCCAAGGATTGAATTTTATCAGGGTGCTTTAGCAGCCAAAGTACACCCTTTGCATGATCTTACAGTGTTTTCAATATCCTTGTACACATTGGTCCAGTAGATGTAACTTCTCATCATTCTTGAAGTTCCCGGATGGCCAACATGGAATTCCTTTTAATGTTCTGGCAGACTTTTTTTATCCAAAGATAGTAAAGAGTGGACAATGGTCTCCAACAAAAAGTAACTTCCATGAATAACTCTATGAAATTTAGTCACTGCAAAAAGGATTCCTAAGGCTTCCTTCTTCTATTTGCGAGTAACCCCTTTCAGCTGGTAATAGCATCCTAGATGCATGGCAAATTGGCTTTAACAATCCATCCTTTAACTTGTGTAAAATGCATGCCCCAATGCCATAGGAGCTAGCATTGCTGGCTACAATGATGTCAAAGTTTGGATCGTAATGAATTGGAAACAGATCTGATGTAAGGTCTTCCTTTATTTTCTCAAATACTTCCTGGCATTTGGTTGTCCATTCCCACTCTTTATCTTTTCTCAATTCATTAAGTGGAGCTCTCAAACTGCATTCTGGGACGAAAATGTTGTAATAATTGGCAAGACCTAAAAAACTTTGAAGAGCCGACAGATTTTCTGGTGCTGGCATATTCTTTATTACTGTTGCCTTATCTGGTTCGGGACGTCTTACATCTTTGTCAATTATTTGCCCCAAGTACTTAATCCTCTCTAAGAAAGTCACACTTCTCGTCTTTTAAATTTGAATCTGTAATCCTGGATTCTCATGAACACCTGCCAGACATGCAATTTGTGTTCCTTGATGCTCTCGCTTTTCATTAGGACATTGAGATAGGCCACCACAAAATCCAGACCATTTAACGTGTCCATGACCTGTTGAAAAATAGAAGGGGGCATCTTGGCCCCGAACGGAAGTCTTAAAAACTTGTATCAACCCTTGTGGGTGTTTATTGCTAAGAAGCTTCGAGCATTCCTGGTTCATGCATATTTGTAGATGTGCGTCGCTTAGAAAGATATTTTCCTCCACTGAGCTTAGTTAATATCTCCTTTGAACTTGGAAGGGGATAAGTGATCCTTTAGGGTGCTCTTCAGCTTTGTAGAGAAGTCAGGAAATACACGAATTTCTTTGGGTTTTTTTTTTTTTTTTAAATGAATTGTGGGAGATGTCCATTCACTATATTCAACCTTTCCCAGAAATCCCATTTCCTCAAGTCAATTCAACTCCTCGTCGATTTGATTTAATGAGGCAAATCAAATGTTACATTTTTTTTCTTAAAAACAGGCTTTAACTCCAACTTAGCAAGCATTTTTGTGCATTTTCCTAGTCCTCCACTGAAAATGTCAAATTTCTTCACCACTGTTTTAGATACTGGCAAAAAAATTTTCTGATTTAATGTGAAGTTTATTTCTTCAAATACTTCATCGCCAAGATGTGACCAAGTAAATGGTTAAAGAAATAACAAAACAAGTGTTGAAGATATATATTAAACATTAAGTATCACAGAAGAGTATTACATGACTAGTGAGTGTGTGTCGGTTGACCCAGCATTCTATCTATTCAACCATTCCCCAAAGGTCTTCTCTCCTACTAATCTTATAGTCAGCGGAAGAGTTCAACACCCTCTTTAGAGGGAGGACACCACAAAAATTTTAATGATCTGAAAATAAACAATTAACTTTAATAACTCAGGAGTGGGGAATAAATTTCAAAATAGAATTCTCAAAAAAAAATTCCGAAAATTTGAAAAGAAAATTCAGGAACTTAGTTGCCAACTCAATAATTTTTAAGTGCTCAGTAATCTTAATGTTGTTGGAAAATATTCTCCATAATCCAATTTTGGGAATGTTGACTTTATATTTACTATAGTTAATGCTCTTATTTTCTTATGTATGCCTGACCAAATGTTCAAAAAATGGAGGTTTCATAATATACATTAAAAAAAAATTTTTTTTTTTTTTTTTTAAATCTTGGTCCAAAATGCTTTAAGCTTTTCAATTTTTATTAGTAAATATAGTTTTCACTTAATAACAATATCACCTAAAGAGATTATTCTAATGTAGAATTTTAAGATTTTTTAAAAAATAATTAGATTAAAACTTTTTTTTTTTTTTTTTTTTTAAATTCATTATTCATCAAAAAAAAAAAAAACTCTCTTAGGACAGTAGTGTCCTTTAATAAATCTTATTTATAAAAGCAATTAAAAGCTCTTCTAATTAATGTCTGTTTTATTCTTTTTGATTCAGAGCAGATTTTTAGGAAAAAAAATTGATTTACATTCTCCAAGGAGTCCTGTTTGTGTTTTTTTTTTTTTTTTTTTTTTTTTTTTCTTCTTCTTCTTCTTCTTCTTCCTTTGAGTAATTATTTCTGACAGTGGTTTGTTTCCTTGCTTAGAAAGAATTCATGACCTTGAAGCTACTGGGGGATGAGAAATAGTGAGAATATGAAGGTGTATCTTCTAGATGCTACTCTCGCTCAACAAGAAAATAGGAAAAGCAAAGATAAATTAACTCACTCATTGAATTTGCAGTTGAAAGGAAAAATTATTTTATAGTAATAGAACACATTTCAGAATTTTATCAGTTTTTTTTTTTTTTTTTTTTATTCACATGTCAATTTCGAAAGTAAAATGTCCTTTAGTTAGAGTGGGGTAGTTCATACTGAAACAAATAGAGCCTTTATGCATCTCATGTCAGTGTGTATCTGTGTAAACTAACAAGTATGAGAATCAAATTTGACTCTAAGAAAATGTGGATGGGAAGGATGATAGAATAGAAAATGTCTTTGAAAAAAAAAATATTTTTAAAATTTGCAGACTAATAATGACCTGTATCTCTAACTTTTCTTGTGAAAAATGATGAAATAAAACGTATTTGGCTTTTATTACTGAACTTTATATTAAAAGTTCAACCCCGTCTCTTCACTAGCAAACCACCATCAGTAATAATTGCCAAATATTATCAGCTAAAACAAAAAAAGCCAGATTTCTGCAATTTGGCATATTGACTTTTATGAATTGAGGAAAGGGATGTGTGAGCAGACCAATCTAGCAACCCTGTCCCTATACTTTTGTATTTCTGCCATAGATGGCTAGAAAATGTACAAACATGTGAACGATTACTAGACATTTGGCCAGATATCATCAAATTTGTGCAGTTACTTTAAAAAAAAAAAAAAAAAAAAATGGAAAATGTCCCTCAGATCAAGTCCTTTGCAGTGCTGTCAAATGGTAATGACATTTTATTTCAAATGAAACTGCAGATTTGTCTGTTTTTAAAAAGTTTCTGATAAAATATCAGTAATAAACTTTCTTTGCAGATGATCTTTTTAGCATGATCATGAAACTAAGATTTGTAAAAGAGCACACTAAAAAGAACTATATTTTCCAAACTGAATGCATAAGAATTGTTGAACCCAAACATACATAAAGATGCTGCAAAGATCGAGTATGGGTTTCTGGTAGATAGGTCGATGCAAAATTTATTCCCCCCCCTCCCTCCCAATAGGTAACTTATCAAAAGATTTGTTTGAATGCAGAATTGCAATGTCCAGTGTCAGAACTGAATATAACTAATACCTTGAGGCTGAGAAGGAAAGACATGAAGAACTAGCTGGACAAAAACAGAATACAATACTTATGGAAATTGAAGATCTGAAAACCAAAAATACAAGCTCAAAAGTTGCACACAAGATTTGTCAGTTGACAGCTATTCAGAGAAAGCTGTGCAAGCTTAGGACTTCACAAGTCCAATGCCATGTGAAAAGTCCAAATCCATAGATATCAAAATTGGAACAGGAGCTGAAAAAAATAGTAACCTTATGTTCTGTGCAACAAAAGCCATGAATATAGGTAGCTAAAATGTGTAGTCTGTTCATAAAAATTTCTGCTTTTAGTTCTGTTCATTAAAACCATTATCCTTAACTTCATAAAAAATATGCTGCAGTCAAGAATTTTTGTGACTATCACAAACCATGTGTTGTAAGAATTGGTGTATAATTCAACATTTTCAAGTGTAGAACTCCAAACTGTACAATGCTGCACAAAATGTGTAGCATAACTAGGTTTGCATTCAATTGTTTTAGCCTTCCACACTTGGATTTCTTCAGCTGAGCCATGTGACATGAATTATTGGAAACAAATGTAACTTTTCTCATCTGTTAAACTATTAAAAGATAAGTTTGTATTTTGAAATTGATGACTATTCACTGTGTGTGTGCGTGCGCGCACATACGCCCACACCAGTTTCAGTCCTTAAAATTTCTTAACATAGCCATTGAAAAGTTCTGGATTTTTTTTTTTTTTTTTTTTTTTTTTTTTTAAACACAGCTCTATGGATGGGAGCCCTGTGGATGACGAATGAAGATTTGTTAAAATATATGTTAAAAAATATAGTATTAACCTTTTTTGTTTCAAAGTAAATTAGTAAAATTTTAGAAATAACTGATTGGATTTTGTAGGAAAATAACTCTTTTTTTTTTTTTTTTTTTTTTGTTTAAAAATGTTTATTTTATCAAGGTTAGCTGTCATAACTGCTGTAGCCTTCTAAAATACACAAAAATGGTATTAAGCTTTACATATTTCAATTCTTAAAACATGTATCAAATATGAAAAAATATTTTAAATAATGCATGCAACAACTCAACAAGTCTTAGTTTTATTAATTTATTTTTTTGGTATGGTTCATGACAAACTTTCTGTATGTTTATGGTTAAATTTGAATATTTTTTTCTTTTTACTCAACATTGCCAGAGATAATTCTTTTCTCTAATTGTAAAAAGATTTCTCAGAAAAATTTAAATGTGTTAATGATATTTGAAAGTTGAATTGACAAAAAAGACTACCTGCATCACTTCTCCATTGATCAACTACAAACATGCTCAAGCACAACCAGGCTGCAGCTTGGCTGGAAGCAAAATCAGAATGGCAATCGGTTTTTGACATTTCAAGAAAGCATGCAAAACATTTGCAACAAGTAGTTCTGAAATTTCATGTATGGGAAAGGATTGTTAACAATGAGAGGCAAAAGAAGCTACTGCTGAGAAACGGAATCATTAACTTGGTCATCAAGTATGACAGTTTTGTGAAATCTTTAAAGATGTATAACAAGCACCAAATTTTGTCATTACTGTCCTGTTTTTGTCAAGTTGAAAATTACATAATTTTAACAATTTTCCAAAATAAGATGCATTATATTACAAAAAATATTGATATTACAAAAATGAGTTTTATTGAACTCCTCATACCAAAATCAGTAAATTTCATAATTTCGGATATGTGTCTCCCAGTAGATACTTTTTCATGGCAAGTTCAAGTATACTTTGACGTTTTTGTCCTACTGAAAAAAAAATGCTTTGTCTCTGTGGTATGAAGTATAGGGAGAAGCTGCCTATTGAAATGAAACTTGTATTACTATTTTTGAGAAATTTTCGCAATGTTCATGTTGGACTGATCTAATAATTATTGATTCCATTAGTATTTATCTTTTTACTCCAATACTATCTACATGAAATTTATTTTTCCGATTTGTTTGAAGCCTACATTTTAGTTATACACTTCTAAAAATTCTTTTCGTCCAATAGCATACAAGATGGAAAATTTAAAACTTTGAATGGTCATAACATTTGCTAATTGAGCTACCAAGGTAAATTTGGTTCCATTATTTTGTTTCGTCAAGATCTCTATGCCTGTATTAAAGGTTTTCCAATATATTGAAAATAAAACTTTACTTTTTATTATATAACTCATTTCTATATGCAAGATGAATTGACATTTATAAGAGAAATGTGTAATCAAGAACAATTTGAAAAGCATGTAATTTTCCCCCTACAAATTTAACAAACAAAAGTATTTAATCCTGTAAAAACCAAAAACCCTATTTATTCCTGCATACACATGCATTACACACCTACCTATATATGGCTCATTCCATGTCAAATCAACAAATTTGTGGGGGGGGGATACCATGTCCAACACGGATTTTTTTTCAAATTTGCTACACTTATAGATCTCCATGAAAGGAATTGAATGGCATCTCAAGGTCAAGGGGTTCCTGAGATATGACCTGACCTTTTACGAAAATGTGAATAGTGACCAACTTTAAAAGATGATATCTCAGTTGTTTATGGACCTACAAAGTTCATAAGTTCATTCATATATCATTCTAAAGTACTTTGATAGATCTACAATTTTTTTATTTTTTTTTTTTTTTTTTTTTTTTTTTTTTTTTTAGATGTCAAAAAAAAAAAGAAAAAAGTTGTCCTTTTAATTTAGATTGAAATCATGATGGTAAATACCTTTTTAGTAGTCAAACTGAAAGGAAAAATTAGAGACAAGGAGTGATTAACAAGTGTATGTCTATTACGTGAGCAAGTTATTCTAAATTCATATAACTCGCCATATATAAAATATCAGAACTGTTATGTATCAGTTATCTAGAAAGAATATTTTACATACGTACACATATACCAACACATAAGACCACCAAAACAAATTAATATATATATATATATATATCATAAACACAGACAATGATATATAAGTAATAACAAATGTCAATCCATTTAAATGTCATATCTGATGTTGGGAATCCAAGCCCAGACTTTTATAGGGCGCAACATGTTATAAAACTGTTTTAAAGTGTTTGTCTACATTTGGAAATAATCTCACTTCAAAGATTCAGCAACTCTTCTGGATTTTTATCTTTAATAATAATAAAAAAAAACTTTTCCACTATCTCTCTCTCTTTGTGTGTGTGTGTATGTATATATATATATATATATATATATATATATATATATATATAGTTGAAACTAAATTCTAATGACCTTTTTAACAGTTAAACAAATTTCAATTTTTATTTGGCCAAATATCAAGAATGGATTGCAATTCTGCAGTGTCTGTAAATTTTATGCAACTATTTTATTTCTTCAGGATTAAATGGTCTCTAAATGATTTTGATATTGGAAAACCTCTTGGTAAAGGAAAATTTGGCAATGTTTACTTGGCTCGTGAGAAACGTAGCAAATTTATTGTTGCTTTGAAGGTAAATATTTTTGTAATAGTAATATACAGGTTTTAACGCATCAATATTAATTTTCACTATTGTGTGTGCATGGCTCTTTTTCTTTTTTTTTTTTCTTTTTTTTTTTGCTACAGTTAAGTACTTTGATATGTAGTGAACATTTTTGCAAATTTTCTTAAATTACAAATTATAGATTCAACATTTTATCAAATCTTTGTTCATCAAATTATTCCTAACAGCCTTGAATATTTTCTTGAATATTTTCTTTGGATGACTTCAAGTCTCAAGACTGTGCATATTATTGATAATGAAATGGTCATACTATGCATATACTCATTCAGTGACCTCTCACTGCCAAATGAGTAACTCCATATGAAAGTGTCTTATCAAATTTGCAGTAAAGTCCCATTGGGCAAATTTACACTACTTCATGTATAGACTTTTAATAGGTTTTAGAGTTAGCTTCTTTTTGAGAGCAGAAGCTTTTTCAGCCAAATTAAGTATATTGACAGGTTGACTGTCATTTCTTGAAGTAGTTGAGTAAGTTTTTGACTTTTCAATTTGGATATAATTTTTATTTTTGGTTTTACCTATAAAGGTAATGTTTGCTTTAATGGTAATCATAAGATTTCAATTTCAAATTTTTTATAAAGTCTTTGATTCAATCAGATTAACTGCTTCAAATATTGATAACTATAAATTATTCTCTAAAACTTTTTTGCAGGTATTGTTTAAATCTCAGTTGCAATCTGCTGGTGTTGAACATCAGTTGAGAAGAGAGATTGAAATTCAGTCTCATTTAAGGTTGGTAGCCTATAAAGTTATTAATCAAATTTTAATTAGGGGTGGGGGGTCAGAACCATCTTGTATAAAATCGACCTTGTTGCTTTTGAATATTTGCAGAAAATAATGCCTCATCTTGAAAATAGAAATGCAAGCAGTAACTGTTTATCATAACTTGACTGTTTTCACTGCAAGTATCTTGTCAGTCAATGATCATCAATAAGCAATTCAGGTAGTACATGAAGCAATTGGAACATTAGTAAAATTTAACCTAAGATATTTAGACTAATGTTTTCATCCTTGTTAAATGGTACCAGTTTTTTCTTTTTTCTGTAAATCTTAAATTTGCGCAATTACATTTTAAATTGATTTTAAGTATATTGAGCTAAAATTTTTACCTCAATATAACTTCAAATTCAATGGCTGACTTATTGTGTGTTTATATATAAAAACTTTTTTATACTCATGCCAAGAATTGTAGACAACTTTGTATGATTTTTTTTTTTTTTTTTTTTTTTGTGTATCTATAAAGTAAGCATAACCTAGTCTTGGCATATTTAATAACTGTAGGGAAAAAATCATAATGGTAATTACAAAAGATATTTAAAATTGGTACTTATAAATTCATACCTGTTCACTTTTAATACCTTGGACAATTTTAATGAATAAAAGCATTTCATTATGAATATAAATAAACATTGATAAAAACGGTCTTTTCAATGTGAAATGTAAGCTGAATAAAAATGGATCTATTAATTTTAAATGCTCCTAAAATTATTAGATAAATTTTGGCATATAATTAAGAATGTTTTCACCTTGTACAAGGTCAACTCTCCAAAAATGGTGAATGTATGATTTTATTTTTCAATTTTGTACTTTTTAATGAATAGATCTTTTAGAGAGAATCTGAGTGTCTGGTATACAGTTTAGCCAAATTCAATAATTTTTCATCACTCTTTTGTCAATGGAAATTTGTAGATTTCCTTCCTAATCTAAAAAT
This sequence comes from Acanthosepion pharaonis, assembly GCA_903632075.3. Classification (NCBI taxonomy): domain Eukaryota; kingdom Metazoa; phylum Mollusca; class Cephalopoda; order Sepiida; family Sepiidae; genus Acanthosepion; species Acanthosepion pharaonis. The sequence continues at coordinate 55,850 of CAHIKZ030002974.1, forward strand.
ATTATTTATTATGCTACACGTTGACAATCTAAAATCTATAAATTTATATGCCCAAAAATATATTTGGCCAATGATCAGATTTCTGCAATTTTTAGACTTTGAGAATTGACAGTACTCAAAACATATCACTTTGATAATTGCATATACAAAATATAAATTTGTTAATATTCAAATTTTTCTACTTTGGTACAAGGATAGTAATAGAATTTTGTTGACTTTACTAGCTGCAACTTAAATTGGGTAAGGTAAATTGAACTCTCTCCACTGATGCAATCACACTAGACAGTTGATTAACATCTGCCAAATTTTCACTCTCACCTATCTGGAAACTGTCCCATGTACACAATCATTTCCACTGTCTCAAATGTTCCAGTTAGCCAGATATTCTCCTCAGGTGTTTATTTATATGTATATGTTACCTTTTGCAAATCCTCAGATCAGTGATTTCATTTATATTGAGGTGTTGGACAAGTGATGTCCAGAGCAGGCTTCATTAGTAGACAACCAACATGATGTAGAATCAACTAGTTTAGAATTCCAAAATGTGGCCTTCTAGCTCTCCTGACTTTAACACTCTTCCTCTGGGCCATGTCTGCAGTTTTACTAAAAGTAAAACTAATTTGTATCCCTACCATACCACAGATTCATTGAAGGTTACCATCATAGATATGATGACCAACATGAACAAGTAAAAGCTGATGTGGGAATATGCATATGTAGAGGACATTATAGCTAATTTGTGTCATTTATCTTGAATCACTATCTATAAACATGTTTCATTGAATGTAGTGGAAGTATTAGCACTTTAAAGTTTTACTGTATCAAAAATTTTGTCTAAATTAACTGCTAAAATATTGATTCATGGGTTTATTTAAAATTCTCCCTCTCATTAGAAACTCTTAGAGCTATCATGAAGAGATTTTAGCTAATATAGAAACTTAAAACTTGTATTTTTTTGTATTATTCTGCTTAGTGAATCATTGCTAGTAACTTGAACAAGTTTTAAATTTTTTCCAGGCATCCACATGTTCTTCGTTTATATGGATATTTTCATGATAAGACCAGAGTGTATTTGATCTTGGAATATGCTCCCCAAGGAGAATTGTACAAAGAGTTGCAGAAAGCAAATCGTTTTGATGATAAAAGAGCAGCAACAGTAAGTTTATTTGCACAAAGAACAAATATTAAAATATTATTTGCTGCTTTATAAAAGCAAATACAAACTATATACAATAAAGAAATTTGATATAGAATTACTGTTTCCCTCTTTATAACTAATTCATTTTTATTTTTCTTCACAGTACATTGCACAGATGGCTCATGCCCTTCAATATTGCCACAAAAAGAGAGTGATCCACAGAGACATTAAACCCGAAAACATTTTGCTAGGATTAAAAGGAGAACTAAAAATAGCTGACTTTGGCTGGTCTGTTCATGCTCCCACATCTAGGTGAGAATGTTTACAACTACTTTAACTTTGCTTTCCAGGTTAGTGACTTTTTTTTTTTTTTTTTATAGCACTCTTGTTTCTTTCTTTAAAATGTTAGTTATTTTCTTTAATGTCTTGAATTCTAAAATAATTTCTTGATCTTAATAATTTCATTTCAGACGTAATACTTTGTGTGGTACATTAGATTATTTACCACCAGAGATGATAGAGAGTCGACCACATGATGAAAAAGTTGACTTGTGGAGTCTTGGCGTCTTATGTTATGAATTCCTTGTTGGCAAACCCCCCTTTGAAGCTGAAGGCCATTCTGAAACTTACAAGAGGATTACAAAAGTAAAATATCAAGTTCCTGCATATGTGTCTGAAGGTGCAGCAGATCTTATTGCTAAAGTAAGCCTAATTTTAAAACTTGATCTAAAATGTATTCCTTATAAATAATGCTTACTAAAAGTAGCCATTAAAAGAACAGTATTTTTATATGGTGACGATCTACACTTCAAAATAGGAAATCTTTATAACTACCAATGTTGAGACATTCCAATTGTTCCTCTTAAAATTAAGCCGATTGTTTTTCAGTAAGTGTTAATATTAATATCTCTGTATTGCCAAAACTATATTTCTGCTTTTTGTCAGTGATGACTTATTTTGCAGTCCAATGTCACAAAATGTGTATTTTTATTGAATAAATATACATTGTCACTTTTGAATGATTATTAGATTTTATTTATTATACCATATTTCTTATCTAATACAGAACTGCTGTGCATAATCTATAAAATTTATTACTGATTCTGATACCATTCTGCTAATACACAAAATCTTTTCATATAAATTTTTAGCATCATTATTCAGATGTTATTTCAGTGTCATTCCAATCAGTTGCTCACTGTAGCTTTAATAATTTTCCATTTCACCTACTACAACCAATGGATTCTAAGGTGGGGGTGCGAGAGGTAAATTATCGCCATTTTATTTCTAATTTTGTGTATGTACATTGTTTAATTTTATTGACTGTACAGTATAGTAGGGTTAGTTGGGCACCAACTGAGTAAAAGAGCACCATAATGCAATTCACTCCACCAGAAATTTGGAAACTGCAGGCTGTACTGCTTGGCATTTGCACTGGAAGCTCTAATATGAACATTTCAAAGTTTGGATGTAAATCTGAAGACAGTATAGAGGAATTGGAAAGGTTGGATGAGTCTATCACGAAAATATGACAGCTTAAAAAAAAAACTCCCTCTGATTGTTCTGATAAGAACTCCTGAATTTCATGGTGAGGGCCTCACTCAACACAGAGGCCTACATCATGTATCCTGAATAGGTCAAGAGGGTGGCTGCTGGAAGAACCTCTGTCTTGCAACAGGACTCTCTGCATGATGCCACACAAGCAGGAAAACCCAGTCATGGCTGTTGAACAACTAGTGCGACCACATAACTCCCCAGACTACAACCCTTTGATTGTAAGATGAACTGAAAGCAAGGATTATGGAAGCATTTACCAACTTAAACAAGGAGACTGTGCAAGAGATAAGTCATCTAGATGGCATGGTTGGAGCTAATGGATATTCATATTGTGTATCTGTTAAAATGAGATGTTACTATTTTCATTTTTGCGTAATTTAGACTACAATTTATCCATCACACCCTGTATTTATTTTGGAGGCTGTCTGTTCTTCTATTTGATGTTTTCTATATCTTTTTGGTCATTACTGACTTGCCCAAAAATAATTTTAGAAGGAAAAAAGTAGTTTTGAATTCCTAGAAGTCTTTATGTAATCTATTTTCATAGCTCAAGATTTTTTCCTATGGCTTATCAGCAACATTAATTGATTATACACAGAATAAAGAAGTGAGTCAACTTCACACATGTAAAATATTTCTTGGCAAAAGATAGCACTGCCAAGTTATAAAAAAAAAAAAGTACTGGTACTAAATCAGTTAATCACTTTTTCTTCTAAGTTGGTAAAATTTAAAGTATGAATGTATTCAAATTTTTCAACTCTTTTGTTTTCTAGTTACTGAGACATGATCCTCATCAGAGATTGTCACTGGAAGGTGTCATGAAGCATCCATGGATCCAGAAAAATTGTACCACACCAATTCCAGTACTTCCTCCAGGTGTCCACTTACCAGTGCAATAATTTTTTTGCTTATATCCAGACATTTTTTTTTTTTTTTTTTTTTTTTCTCTCTCTCTCTCTCTCTCAACATATTGCTTCTTTTACTATTATACTAAGGGTAATTGTGTTTGTATAAGAAGTGACTTGTATCTGACTGAAATGGTGATTGTGAAACATTTTGAAAGGTTGTGGAAATTTTTTTTCTGCTGCAAGAAAACTTGAACTGTAAATGGAAGTCATCTCTTTGTTAAATTGCAGATGACAATTTGTAATGTGCTCATGCAGAAGCTGTAAGGGAAGGGGAATGAAAAATAAAATAAAAAAATAAATTTATACTTTACACTTTTTCATCTCATTTTCTAAACATTCAATTTTTTTCCTTGTACCATCTATTGCTAAGTCTTCAACTCCTGATATTGTTATACTAATACATATATTAATTTCTGACTTTTTCCAACATTATAAATTTCAGCTTGCAGTATTTTTAGTGGTCAGATGCATTGGCACTTTGACTTAACTGGTTATGTTTGAATGACTAAACTGCTTCAGATTTCTTCATAGTTGGCCTATGAAGAAATCTGAAGCCATTTACACATTCAAATATTAACCAGTTAAGAACTGAGAATTTTCATAATATTAAAATTGACAGTAATCTTTTTCTCAATTGTAAGATATTTAAAATTTCAGTGGTGTGGGGGGTTGTCTTGCAGCCATTTTTAATTACCTTTTTGCCAAAATCTTGATCACTTTCCACTGTAATGTCTTGCAAATTTTTTTTTTTTTTTTTTATACATTTAGTACATATGCTTATCTATCTCTAAAATCATAATGTAATGTATAAACAGCATCACTGACTTCAAGAGTCAAATGTTATCTATTAGTTTTTCTTTATTAAACTTGCTTTCCTCCCTACTGTTTGGTTTTATTTCCATAAAGTCTTTTATTTACTTTTCACTATTTTTGAACTATTCTGATACTAGTATCTTTTTATCAATTTTATAATTATTTTCTGCATTTTGATTTCTTTTATATTGATTATTTTCTCTACAATTCCATAAGGAAAACTTTAGTTTTTATAGAAATAAACTTTGATGTTAACAAGTTTTTGGAATGTTGTGTATTGGGTTATTAATGTGATATTTGTATATTTTGCCTAGTATATCAATGAATTGTGACACTACTTAGCTATGGTAATTGGCTAACTAATTAACCATAGAAATTAAAACAGAAAATAGACTTTCTTAAAACGAAAAAAAAAAAAGTGATGACGAAAGATAGACTGATCAACGTTAAAAGATTTTAATTTGTTTACAGGACACAGCTCTCTCCGGGTTTCTTTGGTAGAGTTAATTTATGTATCACTGAGGGCGATAGAAAGAAAAGCAAATATGAAATTATTGGCCAAAACATGTGCTGATACAGGCAGTGAGAATCAATGTTAATTCTTTCCAAGATATCGTTGTTTTTTTTTTTTTTTTTTTTTTTTTTTTTTTTTTTTTTTCTCTTGGTGAAGAGAAGCAGTTATAAAATTTTGGCATTGTCTCTATACAGGTGAGAAGATTATTATCATTTACTTTGCCATTTGATGTCTTAGTCTCTGTTGGCAATCTCCAGAAAATAGTGGAGAATTGAGATTTGACGAGATAAAATAATTTAATTCCTTAAGTCAAGAATTCCATGATAAGGCTAACTTGGTGTAAAGAACCAGATGGCAAACTTTGACAGTAATTAATGAGATGGTAAGAGTGCTGGATAAGTGATTTTTAGGTGACCCAAGGAAAAAGAACATGTGATAAAAGAAACTTAATTGGCAAGGAGAATTTTATAAACAAAAATTCTAGATTGTAATTTTAAGGAGGCCAGCTTAGCCACACCCACACTTCTGAGAGATCATTGGTTGTATGGTAGCATGATGATAGGCAGAGGTGAATGGATGTGAAAGACGGCAGATGTTAATGCCCACTGAAGGGATTGGTATGAGATATCAATGTGAGAGTCTAGGAGGATAGCTCTCCTCCGACCTTTCCTCATGAACGGCAGAAATTTTCCTGTCCTGATAACAGATTTCTTGTCAGGACAGGAAAATTGATTACTGAGAACCCCCAGGTAGTGTCGGGCCTACACGCCGGGTTTTAGTCAGTACCCATATAAACGACCGTCGATGGGTCATTGAGCAGTTGGAGTTGAGTTGAGTTGAGCTGGTTTTGAACCAGGGTGTTGCCTCGCAGAAGCTGACAAAGAGATTCCATGACCCCCGACTTCACCAATGCTACCAACAGCAAGTTATACTGACGAACGCAGTTAAGCCAGCACTTAAAAACTAAATTAATTGACTTATGATATCAACTTGCTTGAAGCATAGAAATGTCACATTTTGTAGGAAGCGGGCTGGGAAAAAAAAATACGCTCCTCTATATAATAGAAGGATAAAGTTAAATTGTTATTTCTTAACTCTTGGGTGTTGTTTTTTGTTGTTTTTTTTTTTTTTTTCTTTGAAGGTGGCATTGCACAAGTACAATTTGGACTTTGCTTACACTACGGCCCGATGCCTGTTTGATCTCGTTTACCTAAGATCAGTCATGTGGGTAGGTTAGAATTGAGATCGAAGCAGTTACTCCAGTAACCAGACGTTGCAAGTGAGCTGGGAGCAATAGTTGGCATTGAACCGGTACAACTGGTGAAGCCATCAACAAAGACGACTAGAACTTGTCCCTGGTGCCACATATTGGTTCCATAACCACTGGATTCGACCCTGGACCGCCGAGTGGTGACGACCACCGAACGACAAGGACACGGACTGGTGGTAGTGACAAAGAGTCAGCCCCAAAAACACCAGTAGAAGAAACCTTACAGCTTCGCGCTGTGACTGGGAGTTGACCACGGGCCAATGGCTTGGTGTCACATAACATTGATTACTGATTTTTTGAATATGCTGTAAATTTATTCAAAATAGTACTTGTATAGTTGGCATGGCTTGTCAGACTTCCTAGCATGACTAATAATTTGGTCTCTAGATACCATACTTCTATAGATGCATCCAAGAAAAGACAACTGAAGAATAATAGAAAAATCCACTTTGGATCAGTTCTTTGTTTCACAATGAAACCGTGATGAGCAGACCATTAATGGCTATAATAAATGCCATCTTTTACTTTGTAACCTTGGCTTGTGCTAATATTGATACAGATATGCAAGTTAGTAATAAGGTTTTTCACTGATTTGGTCAGCTTGAGTTGTATACCATGATTTTATTTGTTCCTGTTTGTATTGCTGTGTGGAAAAGCTCAGTGTACAGTCATTAAATAGACCAAAGATAACATATTGCATTGTGAGAAGTCTCAAATTTGGACATCTCAAGATATCACATGGTGAAAATGACAGAATATGACAAATGGAAAGTAATTTCATTGAAACTAGATTGTTGCACCCATACTATGCTTCATCAGATCAAATACAAAAGAAAAGAGAATGTGTGTATGCCTAAAAAAATAAATCCTCAGTATTTTTTCTGCTATGCTTGCATTTCACATTGACATTTTTCAATGTCATATTCAAACTTTGTCTGGATTCTGTATCCTGTTTTATACACATATTGCCAGCACAAAAAGCACTAAGGTAATCTATGAATCTTCTTTAGAACAGTGCTCAATAGTAAATAGAACAAATATTGATTCAAAATTATAACCTATGCATATTATAACACTACAAAAATTTTTGTAGTGATGTTATAACATACATATGTTTATAACTTTGTATGTATTGGACTCTCCATCTTGAACGATAAATGAGGGTCAGCGGTGGATTTTGCCTTTCGTTTTACACATGCATGCTAGCAGGGGCTATTGTGAAGAAAATCAGGTATGGGGAAAGACATTCTTGTGCTTTAAGTGTGATACTCGCCCAGCTGTGGGAGCAGAGCCACACTGGCAGATGAAATTTTTAAAGCAGGATTTTGATGGATCTCTGCTTCCAAGCTTGACAGGGTGGTTCAATCCACCCTCTTCTTCTATGCACATCTATTCTCACTACATGACCATCCCACTGAAGTTGTATCTTTGTGAGACTGGTTCCAAGTCCTGTGATGATACATTTCTTCAGTATTGCACTGTTGTGGCAGGGGCAATATCACCCCTGAAATAATGATAATAAAGGAGCTGTAAAATAGCTGTAAAACAAAACACCAAGTGAAAGAGAAGCATTTTCGAATAATCAAGAGGTTAATACGCTGTAAAAACTTGGAAATGTAAAGGTTACAGAAAGTTAATTTTGAACACGAAATACAATCTTTTTGTAAGTGTACAAAGGATATCAGATTACTAATAGGAAATTACTGGAACAATAGTTTGGAATTTTTAAGTAAAGGAATGGATTTTGGCACTATAAGAATCGAAGTTAAAATTAAGGATGTTTTAATCTATAAATTATTTTTTAAAACCAGAATCTGTGTAGTTTACAAAGATTAATAGTGAGGTGATAAACAATAGCAACTTGTGAACCTTGGAAACCAATTGATTAAAAAGTAAATTGTTTATTCTTGGTGTGTACTTTGGTAGTATGTCAGTATGTTCACACTAGAAAAACAGGTCACTAGTCTGGGACGCATGAGGCCAGTTCTCTTAAAGAGGCAAGCCAACCAGAGGATGGTGAGTTTTGGGGTTTGTCTTTTTGAATGCAGTTGGGGTGGAGACGTCAGATATTGAAAATGAAGCGTCTGCTGTGTGTTGCTGAAGCTGAGGGCAAAGAAGCGAAATACCTCTGCTAACATAAGTACCACTACTACTACTGAGAATGGGAATATCGAAGGTTGTAGTTGCGCTAACAAACAACCAAAAAGGGTTAAGATGAAAGCCACATCCCTTTACTGAAATTATTCAAAGTATTTGTGTTTGGTTATTGTTCACAAACAAACATTCAACCTTCTGCAACAAGAATTTTTTTTTGATGTGTGTTTGCTTTTAGATATACTTTCTATACACAAACAGCACACTACAGAATGTGTTCGCACATATATCGACAGGACAAGGGCTTAGCAATGGGCTCGCCATTATCACCAGCAATGGCGAATATATATATATATGGAATACTTTGAGGAAATGGCATTAGAATCTATATCTCTAAACCCAACTCTATAGTTAAGGTACATAGATAACACCTTCATACTCTGGCCACACCAGGAAGAAGTTTAGGTTCTACTGGACCATGTGAACTTGATAAGACCTTCGATACAGTTCATGATGGCGAAAGAGTTGCAACACACTCCCATTCCTGGATGTTCTAATATCTCAAACAGAGCATGGATTTAAGACATCCATGTACCATAAACTGACATTCACCGGACAGTATCTCAATTTCAACTCCCACCATCCATACAGTGTAAAGAAAGGGATCGTCCGCTGCTTACAACACCGAGCAAAAGTAAATAAATGGCGACCCAGAGACATTTGATAAAGAATTGCTCAGTATAAGTAGTACCCTACAATGAAACAACTACTTTGGGTGTATGCCATCCCGTGCCGCTGCGGAAAGAAATATAAAGGGTATACGGGTTGAAGGACCAGGAGATGGTGCTGTTGGCATGTGAGCCAGCAGCGGGACCAGTCTCAAAATTTATCGGGGGCTTATGCAGTGAAAAACCCCAGATGACATGGGACGAGCTGAAAGGAACCCAAAAACCCGTGGGTTGGAAAATTAAAGAGAAGGGCTCCAGTAATGGGATAGTTAACATAAAACCCCATAAGGACGTGAAAGAGGAGGATTGGAAAGCCGACCCCAACCAGAAGGAATGGGATATACAGACGGATTTTATAAGTCCATTCAGGGCCAGTATGGGCTGGTATGTTGGACCTGCAATTACAGAGGAGACAGGTCCAGAGATTGTCCAACCAATTGGGGAGAAGACCCCAGGTCTCTAGGTTCAAATTGCACTAAGTGCAGAAGTTTTGGCCACAAGGCAAAGTGGCGCACAGTTGCAGGGGATAGGAGACTAGGAATTCAGAAAATAGACATCTTAGTACCATCCTCCCTCCTCGCCCGAGAAGAATAAGCATTCATAAAACTGCAGTGGGACCCCCATAGAGAAATAAGAGGCAGGGTGGCCCCAATAAAAATAAGACCTCTGAAGTGCTGGACATGCAGTATGGCTGGCCATTTTTCAGCCAACTGTAAATGGTAAAGCTGTTAGCAGTGTGAAAGGGTTGGACACTTTAGAAGTAACCGTCCGGTGAAAAAGGGTGCTGAGAGTGGAAGGGGAGATGTCAGTTGGTCAAGAGGACCAGTTTCCACTCCAACCAAGGAAAAAAGACGCTGGCCTAGAGAGCGAATGATGAACCCCTATTGCCAGCACCTAGGTTGAGAGAGAGATAGGGATAGCTGACCTGGAATTAAAAATTAGAGGAGGTTGTGGAATAGAAACAGAGCCCAGATATTTCAATTGTTTAAAGAGGTACTGGACTTCACCTGTAATGTACTGGTGGGGCACAAGACGGTAAAAGCTTTAGTGGGTACTGGAGTTTCGCTCTCCCTAATAAATTCCAAGATGTTCAGAAAACTGGGGTTACATAGAAAACTCCAACCAGTGGATTTCTTAATTAGCCAGGCAGATAGTAGTCAGATGAGAATAGTGTATGACATGGCTACCATTCAAATTGGCAAGGACCACAGGTGAACTTAAGATGTATGTCACACGTGATTTGACTGGCTTAGACTGAACAAGACCCAAATCTGCTTTGACCCAGCTACATCGATCTTAGAGGGGGTGGAAATCCTATTGGGTAATGAAGTGGAAAGGAAATGCCCTGTAGTGGTCCAGACCGATGTGAAACTCTCCCCGCTCTCCTACAGTGGCTATTTCATGTGAAGGAAGGATAAAGACAATGGAGAAAATAACAGAAGGGTTATATCAGATAACACCTATAGAGCGCTATGATAATGAAGAAGAGGTGACCTTGTGTAGTTCTGTGGTAATAGGAATAAAAATGCTGCCCTTGTTGGCTAATACAGCCAGTAAAACTACCCCAATAAAACAGGGACAGACCGGAGCAGTATGCATGAAAATACACTGGTGACTACCTACCAATTAGAGTGAGGCTTTATAGGACCCCAATCCACAAGAGAAAATTAGTGGAAGAAGCAGTAAATGAGATGTTGGACTCAGGAGCAATAGAAAGATCTAGGTCCCCATGGAGTTTCCAATAGTTATTGTGAAAAAGGATGGAAGACATAGATTTTGCGTGGATTTTAGACATTACAAAATCGTTAGCGGTACATTTGCCCCGGTTCGATGATATTCTAGCATTTTTGGGAAGGTCAACCTGTTTTTCTGCTTTGCATGAAAACGACCAGAAGACAGCTTTTACTTATATGGATCTATTTAATTTTCGTGTGATGCCATTTGGGTTATTTGTATTTACTCAGTTAATATCCATAGTGTTAGGTGGTATGGAAGATTTTGCCATGGCTTACCTGGACGATATCATGGTGGTTTCTTAGACACCTGAGAAGCATTTTAGACACGGGTGTTCGATAGGCTGAGAGCACGGGTTAAAATTAAAATTTCCTAAGTGTCAGTTTGTGAAGGATGAGACCAAGTACTTGGATTTTGTTATAAACAAAACGAGAATAAAACCTGATTTAGATAATGTAGAAGTGATAAGGGCTATGCCGGAGCCCAAGACAGTGAGAGAGGTTCGTGTATAATGTGTCAATCGCAGATAAGGTCGCCCCAGTGATGGAAACAGATATTCCAAATTACCCATTTCAGAAGGTGAGAATGGATATTTCAGGGCACTATGGAGAAACTCCTCATGGAAATGCGTATATAGTAAGCTTTGTGGACTGGTTGACGAACTGGCCCTGATGAACCCTGATAAGAAAGCACGAACAGTATCAAATATAATGCTTCAGGAGATATGAAGCCCCTGAGCAGTTGGTCACTGACAATGGACCAGAGAATGTAAATCAAATCATGGAACAGACTCTGAAAGAATTAAATACTGTACACATTACTACCTCCCCATACCATCCCCAGAGCAATGCGAAAGTAGAAAGATTCCACTGGATCTTAGCCGATGTGCTAACGA